>ML219443.1:6152-36076 GCA_004785975.1 Popillia japonica
GAAAGCTGTATACGGATAAATACTTTGCACTAGTTAGTGACTCTGCACTCGGATGTCGCAGATTTGCCTTTGGACTGTTAGTTTCCGGTGTTCTTTAGGGATTCATGGATGACAGCACCTGTTTATGACCTTTTGTATATTGCTGGAGCTATATCCATTCTAAACAAGAGCTGTTTAACGTATTTCAACTCTTTGTTGATATTATTGGGTTGGGAAATTGAAAATGCTCGGCGAACAAGGCAGCTGATAACTGATAGTGTTTATGCTGAATGATGAAGCAAGTTGGCCTCGAAGTATGGATCCGTATGGATGGATTTCCTATACACGGAATGTCCTAAGTGACCATTTGTAAACGAGTAACCAATACATCCAAAAATGTTAGGGAGCCGTTTGTTTCAATCTCCACCGTGAATTTGATGTCAGAGTGTTGACTGTTAAGAAAAACCAAGGAGGTTGGAAGGATGTCTTTGTCAGGAGGCCAGACGATAAACGTGTCGTCAACATACCTCAACTCTAGATCACTATCACCCACAGGACACTAAACACTTGGATAAATGCCAACGCGTTTCGTCAGCAATGCTGTCATTATCAAGGCGATAATAAAACTAAATAAATTGACAACAACCACTTAACAGGAAACCTGAAAATTACACGCAAACAAACACCAACTGTTTCGCATCATTAAATTCGCATTAACGAAAACAATGACGAATGTGGAATACGACCATTGTCACTGTTCATCAAACACGACTTGTTTTTGTAAATCTCCAAACTTTCAAAAACATTTAGAAATTTACAATTACTAATCGGTCGAATTAATTTTACATTAGAATGATCAATATTATGATCGTTTTCGAAAATATGTTGGGCAACGCTGGACTTCTCAATTCTGTTATGTTTAAGATTAGCCATATGCTCCTGGAACCTAGTTGAGATGGAACGCCTTGTTTGCCCAATATATTTTTGATTACAATTTTTACAACTAATTTCATAAATCCCCGACTTTTCCAAAGGCTGTACCTTATCTTTAGGGTTACCGATCAGACTTCTCAAATTAGTGCCTGAACTGTAAACCGTCCCAAGATCCAGCCCCTTGAAGATTTTACTCAAACCTTTAGTGATAGAGGGAGCAAAAGGGAGGGTAAGTAGCATAAATAATTTGAGGTTGGAAACCATTACACCTAGCTCCATGTTTAATGACTTCTAGCTCTTTCTCATACCTAACCTTGTTCAAGGGAAAGGTGAGCAATCTATGAACCAAAAATTTCAGACTTGCCATTTTGTGTTGGGCACAGTGATGGGAGTCTGAAGGAATGTAGCGAAGTGTACTGGTTTCTTTCCTATATACGTCAAATTCTAAACAATTCTTATTTCTAATAACTAAGGTATCTAAGAAAGGTAGCTGACCGTGTTCCTCTTTTTCATATGTAAATTTTATGGTTTCAAACCGATTATTTAAACTGTTAATAAAATCGTCAATATTACAATTCTTGGTGTCGAAAATCGCGAAAATGTCATCCACGTACCTTAGCCAAACCCTAGGGGTGAATATTTGAACATACCTCAACCATGTTTTCGGTTTCAGATCAGCGTGTTCTAAGACCGTGGATTCCCAAGCTACCATAAAAGTATTAGCAATCACCGGGGAAGGGGGAGAACTCATAGAGGCTGCAGAGGTTTTTTGGTAAAATATGTTAAAGAGAGACGTTTTTCACCTAACTTGGTTAGATCTGGAGATTGATTGTCTTGAACTAATAATTGAGGAATGATAGCGACGGAATCGGTTAAGTATATGGAAACTAACAAGAAACTCCTCAGGTTCGATAGAAATTTCATAGATGAGTTTAACAAAGTGAGAGAAATTTATCAAGTGTTCCCTGTGTATTTTTTAAGACTATTATGCGTTTTGGTGTTTCTGGAGAGAGAGTTTAGAGAATTTGATCAATGAAGTGATTTGGCGGTCAAACTTGGGAGGTGGGATCACGAGCTAAAGGACTACAAGTACCATCTTGTAGAAGATCTGACAGTTTGACTGACAGTGGCACTTCCTTTATCAGCAGTCTTCGTTGGCGCGGAGAGAACTTAAGGCTGTACGTTCTATTCATGAAATAATTCGGAAAACTGAAATTCTGCCCTCTTCCTTCTTTTTTTTATTGAACGTGTTCCATATTGCCCCGAAATTGCTCCATGATACATATCAGGAGATCAGTAGTTGATACCAAACTTATTACAAAGCGTATAATTCCCCTTTAGACCGTTAAGATGACATACAGAAATTTTGCTAAATTGTTGTCTAAAGAATTTCTTCAAAGTTTATTTTTTAAAAAGAAGCGAAAAATAAGATTATTTCTTATTACTTCTCACTGTAAAGAACTGTAAAGAATTCGTTTTTCAACTAGGATACATGAAAGTAACTGACAATATGTTAATTGTGTCAATTGTCGCAGTAAAACTACGTGGTAGAGAATTAAAATTGTGTTCAGAGCAAGTCTGGTAAGCTAGAACTGCCAAAATGTCAAAATTCGAAAATAATTGAGCACCCGAAAAAAATAAATACAATTTCGCTACAACTTAGAAGAAATTTAGAGCCTAGAACCGCTATTAGGTTTCGAAAAATTTGGAATTTTGTAAAATACATAGTGGGCTAACTTCAAGCCGGCCGTAGAGTTACGATTAAAGAGCTATTTAAGAGTAAATCTTGCACAAATCATAGAGAATTCATTAAATGAGGAGTACTTTGTGGAGTAATACGCCAATTACTCTTTGAATCGATTATGAATTGTAATTCTTATATACCTACTAGATCTTACTGTGTTGCATATTCTGTAGTAAAATAATAAATACGAATCGATACCAAAACTTTGTGATAATATTGATATGTAAATACGAACGTAATAGCTGATGAGATTCGGCATGTGGGATTATAAAATTCATGCAGGCTCATTCCCATACTAGAATTAATTCGTTTCCCATACTAACAAGTAAACACATAAATACTATAATGATTCAACACGCTATTAGAACACATCTAGTCTGTCATTTAATAGCATAATTATAAGCGTAATTCGTCATGTGAAGATCTCTTTTAATTATACTAATAAAAATAATGGTTACTTAAATTGTGTGATCATACACCATGCTACCAGCTAGTAGTAAAAGTATGAAATGTACATCGTTACTGAAGCACCAACTACATAATATGTACATATATACATATGTGATGCCTTTATTTCTATGACTTTTACAATAATATTTTCTTTTATTTTCATGTGCAATTAATTTTGCAATGAATCGTACAATTGCACTCAATTAAGAAACATTATCTTAAAGAAAAAAAACCTATAATTTAAATCGGAACAACAAAAACGCATTAGTCACGATGAACGACTGTCATAATAAGTAGAAGTCATATCAGCCGAAAGGTTCGGTTTTAAAAAGCCTCTATTCTATTATAATAATGAAAATCATAACTGTCATACATATATCATAAACTGACCTACATTTGTGTGGTTGTTACTCCGAAAGGAAAAAGAAATACACGTCAACTAAGGTGTGTTATAATCCTCTAAACAGAACTACGAGTATACAAAACATATTAAAGATAATTCTTAAAGAGAGAAAAAAACTAATTACATGCTCGAAATAATGTTTATATTCAGAGCGACATTGCATCGAAGACAATAAAATTTAGTATGTCATTATAGCTGCACCGAGCATTTACGTTGATCTTGAAACGATATTCGACATACAACGTGTAATTTATATGATTTAAATTAAATTATATTCTTTAGTGAAGTCTTATTAGTATTATCACTGTTATTGCTCTAATTAACCCGTGAAAAAAATGCATATTTCAGACACGATGACATGTTTTACCGCAATAAATTGAAACAGTCATGCTAGACATAATTAAAATTATCAACAACATCTATTAAATTGTTTCAAAATAAACGCTGTACGGTGTAATTATGAAACGCGTCAGATTTTTTGATTGACAAATAGCCTTTAAAGAGATTCTTATCGAACGGGTGTAGATCAGGATTTCTTATATGTCTCTTTTTTTAAAGCACGTTTTACGTTTTATGTTCAACACACTCATAACCCAGAATTCATGTTCGTCTAATGGGCTATTTACTAAAAGAAGATTTCTAATTTCGGAAGAATATTTGGCAATTTTACAGGAGTGTGCTTTTCAATGATTATACTACAACATCTAGTGTATTAAATTTTAGTGACACACATATGTAGTTAATTCGTTGACTACTTCCGATAACATCCACTTTATTCTTCGTACCTTTTATGGTATGTAATGTTACAAATATTTCACAATCTACTGTAGTTTAACAAGAATGATAAAAAAAAACATCTACACACTGTCATCATGTAGTTCTTTGCCAATTGAAGTAAATTAGTACTGTTGGTGTAAGCTGTGTTAGACTGAATTTTATGTAGTGACATTCGAAAGCGTTCCCATTGGAATCTGTCACATTCTTTAACGCAATCGACAAGGTATGCAATAAACTCAAATTGGCGAATTGTTCCCGTAGCGTAATATATAATGGAACTACTCAATGACGTTTCATGGACCAATTAGGTTAACTGGAAAAATCAGCGTTGATAAAATATAAATGTACATTTCGAAATATTCTATTCCTAAGTCCGCAACGTTCGATAAACTATCGAGATGCAAAAAGAAAAGACTCTTTAATAAAGAGGAAAATCTCGGAACTTAGTAGCCTATCTTACATCACACTCCGTCCGAACAAACCAATATAAAACAACCGCCAATCAAGCAGGATCTATCAATAACCAATCTGAGGCGAGAACTATAAATAACTTCAATTTGTATAGTCGATTATCAAGGTAAGTAAAACAAGCATGCCCAACCAGCATCTTAGATGTTTGTTTCTGGCGGAGACTTATCCGACGTGCAAAATTCTGTGGCCAAAAAGCCAAAACACAGGGTCCTTTATTAATAGTATTTTTATAAGCACATTGATGCCATAGTCTATCAATACTACAGATATGTTATCATCAAGACATTTCCCAAACGTGTTTTTACAGACAAAGTGTAAAAAAATGCGACACATCTAAATAACTAGGCTGTCAAATCCAAGTCAACATCTATTACTGTAAAAACCATTTCTTTTCTGATGCTCAGGAAGAAAAATTTCCAATTTACAATTTTCAAACAATCACAAATAAATTACAAGCACAAACCTATGCCAAGAGCCATGCCACTCAACACATTGACAAAAGTCATTCCTTAAGTGATATTTCTTCGACACTAACTAAGTGTAATAACTGCAGAAAATCTTACTAAAAAAGAAATATATAATAGCGAAACAGATTACCCAACATTTACAGATTGTTATATGCTGCATGACATGGAACACCAAGAAGGGGTGCGAATTTTTTGACCAAACTTGGTAGAAACGTATAACTAGTCAAAAGCAATAATTTATTAAAATTTCAAAGAAAAAAAACAAAAGACAATTTAACATAATTTTTATTAATAATGCGTCGAGCCGCCCCTATTAGTTTCACACTCCCTCACTCTTCGTGGCATTGATTCGACTAGGTGGTCGATATCCTCTTGGGGTATGGTGTCCCAAGCAACCAGTAATTCATGCCGGAGAGCTATTAGTGTCTGCGGGGGACTGGCTAAATTCATAAGTTTTAGTCCCATAATGTCCCACACATGTTCTATTGGCGAGAGGTCGGGGGATTTGGGTAGCCATGGCAAGATATTGACATGAGCCTCTTCGAAGCGATTTATAGAAATTCTCGCTACGTGGGGAGGGGCATTATCCTGCTGGAAAAGTGGGTCTTCGAGCGCTTGAAGATATGGAAGAATATGGGGTTCTACCACCTCATCAATGTAACGCTGGGCGTTCATGGTGGTTTGGATGAACACCAACTGAGACCTACTCCCATATGCTATAGCACCCGATACCATAACACCCACTGCTCGATGCACATGCCTTTCAACGGAAAACTGAATATCACGACGTTCCCCACGTCTTCGCCTGGCCCTCATACGCAAACCAACAATTCGACCTATGTCGAATTCGCTTAATTGACAATAATTTCCACGTTGCCGCACTCTAGGCATAATAAAACTCTTTAAACACGTTAAACAAAGGTATAACAAGACAAAACCGTTGAAGTTAATTTGAAACAAACAATAAATACACCACACATTAATGTCAGCGAAAACTGAATGAAGTGTCAGATGTGCCATGACCACTTGATCTATCGCAACAAAATTTTAATCAATTATTGCCTTTGACTAGTTATACGTTTCTACCAAGTTTGGTCAAAAAATTCGCACCCCTTCTTGGTGTTGCAGTTTCCATGTCATGCAGTATATACTTCTCTAACAGTGTCTAGAGATAATAAAGTCCGTAACATATGCCTACATGGACGACAAATCGAACCGGTGCAAAGTTTCAAATACTTAGAACCAACGATTGAGAGCAATGGGAAGATAGATAGAGAATGAGAAAAACAGGACGGTTACTTCACATGATGGAGACTACATCTTCAGAGAAGAAAGAAATACGTAGGGACATAACAACAGAAGTAATAAGAAAGGTAATGAGACCTACAATAATCTACAGCCGCGCATCATAGACTTTCGCTGATAAACATAAGCACGCCTGGATGCTATGGAAATGAGATTCCGAAGAATAAAGAATGATATATGCAGACAAAAACTGAAAATAGAAGCCGTAAATGAGAACATAATACAAGGTTAACTTAAATGGTTTGGACATAGATATGTGCCGTATGCCAAAACAAAGACTAACGAAAAGAATGTATGAGGCGAAAATACCAGGAAAAAAGAAATCCCCGAAAATGTTGGAAGACAGAGTAAAAGAAAAAGCAGACAAAAGGGAATAAGGTGGAAAAAAATAAGAAAGGCAGCCCAAGAAAATTATGGAAGGAAAAATGCAAGCGAAACATACTCAAAAGTCAAAGATTAAGAAGAAGTTATGTTTTTCTCTATCTTTACACCTCCTAGCACAGCTTCAGCTTCAACTATTTTGGGAAATTAGCTTTTGAATTATTAATATTTAAAGATAGACAAATTTCACAAATCTTGTTGTGGCAGTTCAGAATCTTCTGCGAGCTCTAATTTAAATACGGTTATACCCCCAAAGCTGAAACTTGAAAAAAATCTAATTATTATTAATTTGATGTAATATAGCCCGTGGATCTGTATGAATTTCTAACGATGAATCCCAAAAAACTAAACGGACATAAGAGTGGAAGAAGAGTACGAACCGGCATGTTCTCCTTAATTTGCTTTGACTAGAGGAGAGTTATTGTAGCTGAGCCGTTGGACCACTAAATTTTCTTAAGAAGTAAATAAAATTCCGTTTTTTGAGTTGATAGTGGTTAAGTAAAACTTTACCAGCCCCTACAAGGTGGTACTAAAATAGTCTCAGAAAAATCTATCCCGCAAAAAATTGCAAATATCTGGACGTTTTATTAAATCCAATTTAATGCCCTAATTTCAATTTTACTTTTACTAATTCTACTTGTAAGATATATTGAATTATATTTTTACAGCATCATGGTGACCAAAACGACATAATTAGCAACAATACCCTCATTTCTAATTCCAATTCTATACCAAATCATTATCTAAGTACCTAATAAATCTTACCCATAACTTTTTCAATAATATAGAAAATGTACAATAGTACTTGATGCAGGCTATAACAGGCAACAAATAATTATCACAGCCAGGAATAACTTAATTCCCATCGACTGTTACTTCTCTAATTGGTCTTGTGAGAAAGTACTAAACGCTATAGCACAATTCCTTTCAACAGCTTCAGCACTAACATAGTTCAATAATCACCTGCAAATTGAATTAAGTCTAGTCATTATATAAAATTATTGGAACAGTGGCAAATAAGGAAGTCGTCTACTAAAGTGCATGTCTTTAAATCAATTATCAATTATGATTAGGGCGACATCTCAAATTACTGTTTATGCAGTCTTCTTTAATTTAAAATTTTAATTTCGTATCCACCAACAATTACTACACGTGGTGACATTTTACGACTACATTACATCGACATGCTGTAATAAACATTATTATTAAGCTATTGTTCTATTAGCGTCCAGACAGTAATTTTTAAACTGCAAAATTTTCAAGGTCACGTCTCTTTATAAATTTCTCACTGGAAAAGAAAATAGGTCATCCTGGCATACAGAATGGATACATTTTACTTAAAATAAGTCATTGTAACTTTTCTCCTGCGCAGATTATATATGCCGCGAAATTTAAGATTCGAACATTTGCAAATATCATCTTGAATATCTCATCGAATCTTCAAGGAAATCAACCGGACTCACCTGTTAAATGCACAAATCCACGTAAAAATCTAACACATCCACTTTTTACAGCGATAAAGCAAAAAATAATTCCTACAGAGTAACTAGTCACTTCTTCAAAAAAGCAAAAGAAGAACACTATAAAAACGTCATTTAGGTCTGTAGCGCAAAGAAAACGATGCCTATAAAAATGATTTAACAGCAAGAGTTTAGTACTAAAACGATTTTAGCACTACGATTTGAACCGGCAAATTAAAAATTACCGCGATGATAGCACAGATTATGTTGCAAAAAATACAGAAAGGGAAAAAATGAAATAAGTTCCACTGACCGCAGCTACGTGCGATCGACTGGTTCGTATCGTGTAGATGTGTTGTAGACTCGCTTGAACCACTGCCAAGCATTGCCCGCTACGTCCCCCACTGCAAATGAGCGTCATCGAATAACCCGGCAAAGGATACACACAAACACATAGACACACAATCGGTTAAGTCTTGCAAGATCGAACATCGTCTGTACTTCATAGTAGTCTACTGCGTACGAAATGCAAAAAAAAAATCATTGAGATTGTGGAGTTCGCTCGATTGAAAAATCCATGCGACGAGGCAGACGATCATAGCATACTCCAATGCGAGTATTGCGTGCGTGTGTTTATTTGAAATTCCGCAGTGAATGATGGATAATCGCGACTGTATGTTTCGAATTCTTATACATGATTTATAATAATAATATGGGGAGTATGTTGTAGAATTTTAGTCTCGGGATTGTTAGGTTTTTCTGAATGAAATAACTGCAAAAAAGCTTCCTCAGAAGGTAACTAACACTCACAGCCTCCAATCTCTTAAAGTCAACCTTGTCTGTTTCTATAATGATTATAGTTAGGAGGATATGTCACAAGTAAATTACCTCAAAATAGAAGAAGCGGATGGCTTCAAGCCAACGATAGGAGTCCTCAATATCATCAGTTCATATCGTCCGGTATGCGTATCGGCTTTACTGGTGCTTGTAGGAGTAACTCCGATAGACCTATTAGCCTCAGATTCGAAAAGGGAGGCTACGAAACTGAGAAAGGAGCGGACACGCCATGACAATATCAGGATTCTACAGAAGACGCTGTTCGCCATACCTTTTCGAGTACGAAACATTGTGCGACTCCGTAAACTAAGCCTTTTCACACCGGCTAACAAACGATACCGTCTAAACGAGGTTACTGGTAAAAGATCGTCAAATTTATAAGAAAGAATTTGCAGAAAAAAGCGAAAAGGACCCAAAGAAAGATGGCAGCCAATCGAAGTTAAATTTGAGTCATCATTCACTGATAATCTAATTTAGACATTTTTTCTTGCTACATTATTTACTTAATTACAGGCTCGGTGGCCGCAGGAGTAAAATCGGTCGGAAAAGAGCAGAATTTTCACTTAAGTGAAGTTAGCTCCTCCTTCCGATTTTCAAAATTGACAATATTAAAAATATGTAGTTCCAAATTATTCTGAATTTGATTTATATTGTCACAAAGTTTCAGTCTTGAACCATAAATACATGCCGTTTGAAATAATCAAGAAAAACAATCAGTCAATCATCTGTCAAGTTAGATACAAATTTTACAAAATTTAATATTTATAAGTAATTACTTCGCAAACTATGCATGGTAGAAAGCTAACATTTTAGAAATATATTCAAACATCTCTAAAAAGTTCGATTTTCAGGAAGGACCTAGTAAATTTAGTTATTGCCAATTCTTTTGTAAATTGTGCATGAAAGCTTTTCAGCAACAAAAGCTAACCTGAGACTGTAAAAAATTTTCAACAAATAGCTGGACGAGAAGCTTCGCTATTTCCAATTATTTCATAAAATATGCACGATAGAAAGCTTTGGAAAAGTATTGAACAGATATAAAATAATCTGAAACAACTTTCGAATTCACAAATTTCGAAGAGGATCTAACACGAGGTAGGTGAAATTCTGCTTTTCTCAATTTTTTTTTAAGTATAAACTTTGAAACAACATACAGCAAATCTAGAGCAAAAAGTTGAATTTCAACAAAGGGTAGAGTTAGAAAAATGTTATTTTTTGCAACTATTTCATGAACTACTACTACTTCATGCAAACTTGAAAGTTTCAAAACTGATCTATAGAGACAATAAAATCAAGAAAAGATCATGTGGACTCTGTAAAAGTATTAAATGATATAATAAAAACGCTAAACTTGGAAAATTATCTGAAATAAGCACACTATTAGATTTTCAAATAATAAAATAATTTCACTTTCTACAAAAGGTGTACCAATACCGTACCATCAGTACAAGTTTTATCAACCAATATTTCATTCATATCTGTGTGCAGAGCCCCAAACGGATGTTTTTCAACTCAAAAAATAGCCAGAAGTCGCCCGTTACCAAATCCGGTGACTAAGGAAGATGTTCTATAATTTTCATTTTCGCTAAATACTGAACAGTTGTTCCTGTTATATGGGACGCGTTATCATAATACCCTTTCTTGGCGCTTTACTCAACACAGTAGGCAGCAGACAATTTTGAACACACACATACCTTTTAAAAATATTGCGTACATAACTATTTTCATTGCTCGTTGTTTTTTCACCATCGTGCAGGTTTCCTCATCTTGAACATCAAAAAATGGTATGTAGGTGTCATCGCCAGTTACAATTTTAGAAATAATTTGATGGCTGCCAGCACTAAACATATCTAAAGCTTGTTGGCAATTTCTAACACGTTCTACTTTTTGTAAATCTGTCAGATGATGGGGTATAAACCGAGATACAACTTTTTTTCAAATGATCATGCAATATTGATCTCATTTGAGAAGATTCAATCTTCAAATTGGACTCTAATCATTGCATAAGTAATGCGGTTGTCCCTTTCCACGATCTTCTTCACTGTAGCAATGTTTTCGGGGTTAAGAGCAGTTACAGAAGAACCAGTTCCTTTATAGCATCTATAAACAGTAGCCAATGATGGTGCAAGATCCTCAAATGCTTTGCAAACTTTGCTCGCACTGATACGCGCTCAATCCTTTCTTGAAATCATAATAAATCATTAATAATCATTAATGCACTATTTAATAAACAACCTTTTTTGGCACGGGTACCTAGATTTTTCAATTCTCAGTAATTGTAGCTTATCTCTCGTATGTCTTTATTTTTCATATTTTGCTAATTAGTTTATTGTTTGTCAAAATCCTTACTCCGATAGCAAGCCAATTGCAGGCTGCAATTTTATGACTTCATTTATTACCATCGTGCTCTGCTACTGTTATAGTGGCCACAGTGGAGAAAAATGAACGCTTGTAGACAGTAGCAGAGTCACTTATGTGCGTGTTTTGTAGTTTCTGCAAGTAGAATTTCGGCCAGATTCAGATCATTTATATTCAATATTAGATAAACTTGTAAATAATTACTAATTAGAAAGTTAGCTCGAATTACGTTCATAAATATTTATAAGGTCATTCCAGTGAAAAATATATTCTTGTTGGTATGTTGTAATATAAAGCATCGTATTACAAGTTAGAAGAAAATATACACCAAATGTAATCAGAATTGAGCAAAACACAAAAAATAAAAAATTATAAACTATAATGCAGACAACCACAATATATCTAAGCATGGTTTAGTATGTACATACACGCCCGAGTATCTAATTTCAGAAACAAGCTTCTGAACATACAGAATTTAAATCATGATTTCATAATTCCAGAATGAGTCATAAATAACGAGACGAATCCCAAACGGGCCGCTAAACCAAAACATCGATATGATTACGTTATCCGAGAGTGCATATACATATATAAAAAAGGAGTAGAAAGTGGGAAAGTATTTTAATTGCGTATTCATAATACGAAGAAGAATCTTTAGGCGTGTAAATGGTAATATGATAGCTCCTCGTATATGAAATCCAATTAAACAGAATGTACTTTGGTTATATCCCAATTAAATAATATTAGTTTTGTTTGTGCCGTAAATATGTAAAATATCAGTTTGGTAGTTATTTCATTTGTTATCTTAAGTAAAACATTTTTGAAACTTGCGTCAAAGTGCACTTCATAATTCGTTTTACGTTGAATTAAACGAAAAAAAAATACATTCCATAACATAAATAGTTCGAAAACCCATTTAGCTAAGATTGAATAAATTCTGGAATTGAAATATTCCCATATCGAATTCTTTGAGACCATATTCGAGAACCGCATTAATGCATGCCAGCAATAGATTTTCCATTAACATAAATAAAGCATTAAAAAGATGAACTTCATGATTTAATGAACCACTATAGATATTGGTACAGGATGTTTGCATTTTGTTTTATTTCACACAATTTTTAAAACCGAACTATGTAAAAGTTATATACATCAGAAATACAAAAAACCATTCCAAAAATTAATCGTGTAGCTTTCTTTTTGCACAACTACATAATTTACAACTAAGTTATTACTTTAATTATTTATTACTTGTACTTTGCTTATGTAAGCTATAAGTATAGACTATCTAGTGTTTAGATTACATTAACTGTTTATTATCTATTAATTAAGTCTATTAATAGAACAGAATATTGTTATAATTAGAAATTTGCTACAGTTCTTAATTATAGGACATACACCCGCCGACAATAAATATATAAAGTATGTATACATATGTAAGTACATACCTTCGAATACAGAAATTTATATTGCGTGAAATAGTGAAGGTTGAACTTCAAAGATAATAATTAATATGTCTATCAGTGCGAGCAAAATTCTTACCAACAACTAAAAAAGATCTACAACTAATAAGTTGTTTACTTAAAGCAATTTCAACAATAAAAAACTATGAATATATAAATGCAAATTTTATGGCAAGACATAGAAGTAAGCGTTCAACATAAGAAATCTGTAAAGAATCATCTCTTCAGACCCTCATTCTTAATAAATGTTAGATAATTTACATTTGTCGATTCATCATTCTAACGCAACAGTGTAGTAGGTAAAATCCTGACTAGTCATGCATCTTTAACATTAATATCAATCAGTTGCTTACGGTATGTGTTAATATTTAATTGGGGTTTTAGAATATAAAATTAATAAATTTACAACATTTTATTCTGCATATGTATGTGTTGTAAGCTTAACTACATTATCTGTTAAGATCTCTTCTGGATTTATGTCTTTAACCTCCTAAAGAAGTATGATTACAGCAAATTAATAGAGCCTTCAAGATATGATGGATTTATCATACGCAATCAATAGAATTGTTCCAGTAAACTGGTATATTAGAAGCTTACGAATTGCTTGAATTTAATATTGACGATATGGATTTTGCCCTCTAGAATTTTCAGTAAACTATCACTCTTATAATTTTATTCCACTGCTTTACTTCAATCAGAACGAATACCAACCTTTTAATTTCAATTCAAAAATTACAAATTAAAATTGGTGGTTTTAGATTTGCAAATTTAGGCTAAAATAACTTGAACGGACCAATCGAAATCTTCATAAAATTATAATTAGTAGCCGCACCTGATATCTACTAATTCTGGGGAAGTTAATAGAATATCGCAGGAGTGTTGCAAATGGTGACTTCAGATGGATGGAGCTCCAGTCCCCAGAACCAGTTCGTAATGAGATAGAACTTATACTAAGCTTAAGAGACGTATTTGAAGAATCTAATTTGCATCAAGATAGAAAATTTATGCAGGAAATGAAGCTATTTTACCAATATTATGACGTCTAGCAAAAGTCTAGTCAAAAATTTACGGCATTCATTTCCGGCTACCGGTCTCTTTGTTTGGCTATAGAAAAATTGTTTTGATTATTATACATAGGTCGTTTGGTTTCGTTACAAAATGAATTTGTATTACTTAAAGTAAAATTTCAATATGAATTAGAAACATCCTGTACAAAGGTTTTTCTGTATACTACAAGCGTTGTTAAGAACGACAGAACTTTTACTGGTGATTGCGCAAATTTTGATACTGAAGACAAAGTAGAACAATTTCTCCTCTGACTGAAAAAAATTGCAAAAAAATACATTGAAAAGATCTTCGAACAATATGACAATAGGACATACCTAATACAATAGTTCGTATGTTAATATATGTACATAACAAAAATCCATTAAGTATTAATCGTACGCGTATGCAGTCTGTTTCAAATTTGTGGGGCTTTATGGATTAAGTTACAATCAAGCTTGCGCTGGGTTAGGTTACTGTATCTTAGGATAACGACAAAATGGGGTGTAGAGCTAGTTCGCCTCCCCGTGGTGCACCCTGGATAGCGCATTGTCGTTAACTAAATGAACCAACACATACTGGCGACCAGACAATCTTAAGTATATTCTGGTCAATATACATATCAAGATGGCGAATCAAGACATCCACCAAGGGCCTCTTAAGGACCCAACGACAATAACCAACACTCAATGACACAACGACAATGGTCAAATTTTTCCAGATTACTATTGAATGCATAAGCCAAGCTACATGCTTGAACCTGTGCACTTCTACATATGATGTGTATAGCTAAACGATAAATAAATAAATGACAAATAATCCAACATTTTTCCAGTATAGTCTGCTTAGAAGAAGCTCATTGCTACATGAGAAGTTATATGAACAAGCAAAAGTGTAGCATTGCAGAAAGTGAAATTATTTGAGAAACAACTTATCTCTTAACTCTAGGTTCTATGGCTTTATTTTCCTAGTCGCAAGTTATAAAATTGTGATATTTAAGGACCTATAGGTATATACATATTCCAATAATCCACGAACGATTCATTATCTGTAGCAAAGCAGTCGCAATCGTATTGACAAACTTTTTTGAACAGCATTGTTCCCATGCAATGTCATCTCCACTGGCTCAGCTTATTTATTACGAGATTCTTCTAAGTAAACAACCTCTAAACAGTTCAAGAACGTAAAGAAGACGCACTCCAAATTCATCAAATCCAATGGCAAATCGTATTGCAAAATCTTCTTTTATTTTATTTAAAATATAAGCTTTTACTAAAACAGCTTTTATAGAAGCATCAATTGAATTTGAGTTTAGTTTTAAACATTTCCTACAGCAACCTTCAATAATATCCGATATATGACCGATCAACCATTCTTATCATGCTACACTCTTTCCGTGTAATAACAACCGTAATAATTTCAATAAATTTGAATACAACTTAAACGGATTCAAGTTTCAAGGTCATAAGATCAAGACCAATGTATTTATAAAGAAAATGCTAAATCGATTGGCGAAAGACTAGTTTGAAAATCACTACAGCTCACAAATCGAAAATAATTCAAATAAGATTTTTTGTGAATATTATAAATACAGTGAAACAAATTTTATTCTACTACCGCCAAAATATATCAAATCTAACAATGACTCATATCCTACCACTACTGCGATACACACAAATGATAATCACAAACAATTGTGATTTCCAAAAACCTGACAAACACACCGCACAATTGTCGCACTAGAACTGAAATATCCGACTTCACCTCAAAGATGTACAGAAGAAGGGATTTGTTATTCATAATACCGGAGCGAAAAACTTGCAGGCAAAAAAGTAAGTCAAAAAAGAAATATATGTACATACATATGTGTTACTAGAATATATTTAACTTTGTTCACATTCTTTGTGAAAATATACACATGATACATTTTATCTATCGTGTCGAATTTGTTAGTGTATTACCGTCGCATATACATATAAAATAGCTTTAACAATAAAATAAGCCGAATCTTTTGTAATAAACGAGATTCTACCGCTTAATAACATAACTTATAAAAAAAAGTAACTACTTATTTTTCCAAAACACTTATGTACTTCTGGCCTAATAAAGCACAAAGAAATGACTGCTATCAGGCTCTTCTGACATTATTCTTCCGAATTTGGCTTAAAGCAGAAGTTCTTCTGAGAAAACCGTGTACTAAAATGGATAAATTAATAAGACACAAATGATCTTATCTGCCTAGAACTTTTGCTATATCCAAATACATTTTTCCTTGTAGAAGATTGCCCAAAACAAGGACACGTTTTTATCGTGATTTTACCGATCAAAAAGCACCGTTTTTTTTTTCATTTCGTCTTAATTCTTAACGCGGAATACAATGATATACGTAAATTGTGATTAAGTAAAGGGAATTCGAGAGATAATTATACGGAGAATATCGACAAGAAACGTTTCTCTTTTGTTTTCGCCCTCCCAGTTGAGAACTGGTCGTCCACAATAAAGAACAAAGTAAGAACGACTTCCTTTTACAAATTAATTACACTTCATTACAATGGGTCAGTCTCGGAGTCATTTTCGTGTACCAATAATTAAGTATACGCTGACTCGCGGTAGGTACTCTCCCGTGATCGTACAACCGCTACTTTCAATACAAAATTCAAAAACCATCCATTATCATTCGTAATTGAATAGATCTAGAGTGACCAATGAATGTGCTTTATCTGGAGTCGACGATCTCAATTTCATCACAGCACAATAGGTTTGTAGACTGCAGACTATATTCTACACACGGTTGGTAATCGATTCTTCGCCACAGTTTACCTTTGGGTTAAATGCTCTGTCGTCTGTTAGGAAGAAAGTAAATGTCTTCATTGCATAACGTTTTAAGCAGTTGCGGTTTGAGAAATGCGACATGCTTGTGGTGGCTAAAATACAAATTAAATTTTATGTTCACAATACAAGCATAAAGTATAATAAAAATTAATCGACAAAAAAGAATTTATATTTTAATCTTCCGACTAATAATAATGAGTACAAAACGGTTTTAATTAAGGCAAAAGCTCACGCTATCTTGCTGTTTATGTTTGTAATCGCCGAATGTTTGCATGCGAAAATATAATCTTTTTTCTTACTATAAACGTATAGGTAATCATTTGAAATGTTATAACTGTCACTATGCATCAGGTAGTAGTGGTCAAAGATTACCAATTTACCAATAAAAGCGAATAGCACATTTCACAAGAAATTAAAGCCCAAAACTAATTGAATTAGTGCCCACAAACAAGTAGAGGAAATCGGTGGTAGCTCACCACATACGAATAAGAACTGGTTGAAAATTTTCCGTTTTGAAGGATTTCTCAGATCATCTAGTCTCGGGTGATCTAGTAAAAATCAATAAATGATTACTGCTAGGTATACAAAGACAATACCCTCCAATACACCTCCACAGAAAACTAAAAATAAAGTGCATTGTGTATTCAAGATAAAAAAAGCGGCACTTACTAAAACCTCTTTGGACTAAAACTGCTGCTATGTAGAATGGAGGTTGCGTTTATAGTAGGAAATTATAATAAAATTAATTATGTTATGAATTCGACATGCATTATCGATGCCATTTTAGGTTTTGTAAGTGGAACCCAATACTTCAACTATTCTGAAACTGTCACTACAATAACTTAAAAACATAAACTTTGGCAACTACGAAAAACAAACCAAAAAACTTTGCGATTTTGATCATCTTAGCAAATCCTTTTTGGGCACAGGATGTATGTATGTGCATATAGGCAAGAAAAAATAAGAAGTTTAATAACGACAAATTTGTATACCTACGAACATGTACACTTTTTATCAAATCATACAACAAACCAAATAAACGTGTATTTAATTGAGCAGCAAGTTGCGTATGACTCACAGCAGTCAACACCGTAAATGGAAGAGAA
Source organism: Popillia japonica (assembly GCA_004785975.1). NCBI lineage: Eukaryota > Metazoa > Arthropoda > Insecta > Coleoptera > Scarabaeidae > Popillia > Popillia japonica. The sequence continues at coordinate 24,163 of ML219443.1, forward strand.
AGAACATATACTGACTTGCGATATGTAGATAACGATATTTGGTATCCAATAGAAAGCTCTTTTTATGTTAGTCGGTTATAATTACAGTTAATCTTTGTATGCGTTTGTAAACAATTTCCTAAATGTAACTAAATGAGGCTAAAGTAAAACTAGAAGCAAGAAAGCGCAGCTGCTGCAATATGTGTGTATTTTCAAACTCAAATGGAAGTTTTTTCAGAAATTATTTTAAATATTTTTTATTATTTTGCCTGTAATAGAAACAAAAATATAATTCTTGATTTCCATCATCCTAATTGGATTCTGCTTCACCCTTCCATTCCATAAACAGTATTGTAATTATACATATATATACCTTAACTACATACATATGTACATATTTACCGTTTCAAATAGATCCAATACTTAATGAATACAATTTACTATATGTAGCTTCACTAAAAGCATTAAAGATAAGACAGACAGACAATAGATAGAGAAGAACGGAAAAGTTATGCCCCATGCAGATGGGAGGTAAACGCATTACGATAAAAAAGACGAGTCTAGAACGCGGTTTTATTTATTAAGAGCTTAATACATATTAAAATAAAATGAACGAATGAATCCACAGTATTAGGAATATCATTTTAGAGAGGCCTGACCATCCTCGCAGCCATACACTTTTCATATAAATCGCTTTTGAGCGGCATGCACATTTATCATTTAATACCCCAGTATCGAGAAGACCACTCACCAAATGTATGTAGCTTAAAATATTCCTTTATAATAGTAATTGAAAAGAATTATAAAGTTGATCCTATCTCAACCAAATTGAGGACGCAGCATAGTGTGTAAGTTTCCACGCAATATAGATGTAATATCATTCGTGTGTATAAGTAATAAAGAAAGATGACGTGAACTATATCCACATGTTAAGAAAACATAGACATCCTTGATACTTTGCAGGTTGTATATGTCGAATCCCTTATTTTACGGTATAGAGGATATAAATATTCCGAATGTATTCTGATGTTTATTTGGTAAAATGTATTAAATTCACGCAAAACCACGAATAAGAATTTTGACTTTTGATTTGTATGCTTGCAAATGCATACTTCACAACACTAGCGAGACCGAAAATTAAAGTAGCAGCAACAGTATCATTAAAAATTGTAAACTGTTGTTTACACTACTACTTTCTTATTTAAGAACTTATAAGGGCAAATCTACGAAAATTGGAGTAATTAATTTTTTCAGACATTAATTCAGATTTTGTTTACAAATTGGTAAGTTTTTAAATTAAATAACCGGTGCTGCTACCACTGATCTTATGTGAAAATTAACAAATCTGATCTAAAGCCTTAATATAGGATCAACTTGTTCTATAAGTACACGGCAAAAACTAACAGACTGGACGATCAAGTATTTACCAAACTCTGGAAGGAATTGGGTTTGGCGAAGTATTTGAGTGAAAATTAAAGAGTACTGCTAACAAGCAACTTTGGTCATATACTTAGATATCCATACTCATACTTTTAGAATAACTGAGAATAGTTTTCTAGAAACCATAATACTCACACCTTCAATTATCAATCAAATAATTTTAAGTATTGCATCTTCAAAGTACTGGCCAACAAAAATGGAAGCAATGTAGCTCAAACAGAATCCAAACAAAGGAAATGTACCACCTTTAAAAGACTCATCTATGGGCCTTAGACACTATGATTTCGTAACAAGTCCACGATTTACAAAGAATTGGCATTGGAAGATTAACCAAGATGTTCCATCTACCAAAAAAAAAACACCTAAAATAAAACTTTCACCCACAATCTAACACAGAAAAAGTCAATTAAATGCATAGAAAATTTGCTGTTACTAAAATGTACTGGCAATAAGACCGAAACTATTCATCTAGTTATGAGCTACCGCAGCTTTGATGAAATTCTAAAGTATATGTAGCTACATAACAATTCTGAAACCTCATGGGGTTTCGTTGCAACCACAACAGAAACAATGTGTTTGCAAAATCGTATTGCGAACTAAATGCTAGTCTACTTCCTACTGGTTATGTTATGATAAAGCAGCAGTGACGTGATGTTTAAATGTAAAAGACTGCCTATAAGTAGACACACTCAGTCCTTGTATGAGCTTTCATACATGTTCCCTCCAGGGAACAAAATTCGATACGAAGTTGTACCTCAACTTCTGTTTCGACGTAGTCAGCCCAGTTTCTAGTTTAATCTACTCAACATCTTTATTTTCAATGCCAGCATTCGAAGACATGGGACAATCAAACAGGATATTGAATTGTTAAGGGTAAAAGTAATTTGAAGTAGCTTTGATTGTTGATATAAAGTAGCTAGTAACTCGTCAGTAACAATTTAAACAATGAATAATGAATGGCTTTATCCTCCGATTTTAATGAAATAAGGCATAGTTTGCAAAAAATACATATTTCGATAAAGAATAGTTCTGGGTACTACAGTGTTTACTTCAAGCAATGTTGTAACAAAGCTGTGGAAACAAGTTTATACACACAATTTACACAGCAAGTTATGTCGTAGGTAGCCATACATTGCAAATGCACTTATCACAGTGTATGTAATCTCTTTCCGCAAAAGCGTAAATATGCTGTATGGGCAATAAAAAGGCAAATCACTAGAAGAGCTGCCAAATTAAAACAAACAATTCACAAGAAAAATACTGACAGTCGGTTGCACGAGTGTTCTAAGTCTAAACTAAGCCTAGTAATCTTATCTAAAATTAGCAGTAGTAAATACGCATATTTAGCATACGTGTGGTACTGGATTTTAATGCAGATTTTTATCAATTGTTTTAATTTTATCTAAACATTATACTAGGCAATAATCAACCAATCCCAGTCATTCTAGTATTCAATACTATTAAATATCTTTATACTGTGTAAAGTTCTATTTAACTACACTTGTGTTTTTAACATCTATGCAACGGTAAATATACTCAACTCCACTTTAGATATATTCACGGCAATTTTATTTATCTATGCCAATATGCCAAGCTTATTTTATATAACTATAATTACAGCTGCTCTTACCATTTAGACTTTACATTCAGTAACGAATAATAATACCATACCTGTAACAAAAGAAATTAAATATAAAAGCTGTATACTCCAAGCAGAAATTCTTTATAATTCAATTAAAATCAAGGTAAAATAGTTCCGTTTTATTGCAGAATAATCCTGCCTGATTAATAGAAGCACGTTTGTTGTTTATTTTCCGTAAATACTAAAAAAATAATGTCATGTACACTAATGCATACAAATATCCGATAAAGTATTCTAAATTGTTACATATTCGCAGTATTTAATTAAATACGAACAAAATGCCTCGTAAAACGCCTTTATAGAACTGTATATGTGTATTATGTACATATGTATATGCCTACGTATTCGAGTTATTATATTGGTCGATGTTAAACAATACGTTTACATATATATTAAGTTTGTTTTACGGCCAATCCGAACAACCGGTTGCTGAAAAAAACGCGATCGTAAAAACCAATCACGTACGATTGTAAAATCGCAATTATAGACAATTAAATTACGTTTAAACTGTGCGTGTGATAGCGTGAACGTAGAAATTGAAGCGCAATCGATCTGTAAAGGAGCAAATTTAATTAAAGATTTATCGATGTGAGTGGGAGTGGAACCAAGAATTTTCTGTTTGATTGTCGAAAATAGCGATTATGTAATGAAAAACTTTAATACTTCAATTTCACGTTATCGGGAGGGCTATTTTCGTTGCTCTATTACAGTTACGGTAGCATGGACTTTGCAAGTTCGATTGAGTGAACTAAAAACAGAAAATAATTAATTTCTTTTCTAAATTCACCAGTGGGTTTCATGCCAAATACAGTATGTCCATAACGTCTCGTGTTTTACGAATAATCATAAAATAGTATTTAGGTATCTAATATTGCAAGGACTATTTTCGAAAACTTCACATCAAACTCGTGGCACCTTCAGATTTTACAATTTATCCTGTTGCCTACATCCCGAATCGCACGCAAAATACAGTAACCTCACGTTATAACCACGAAACATTACCATCCAGAGCGCCATTGGATGCCCTTGTCATTCCATTATTATTAATGACTGTCTGACATGACCGCATCGTGCTGAAAATTAAATCTAACAAATTGTCTGCAGAATAGAGATCCGTGCATGTTAATGGATACATATTCCTCTTTGTCTTTACAATAGGTCCCTATCTGTGCCCGGAGAAGGCTCAAATATCAGATTCATCGTTCACGAACCATTTTTTTCTTCGCTTTTTGCTACTCCTTGTTTTTCTTCTTCGCATACTGTTACGCTTGCTATGGAGACGTATCAATTATGAACCGTGTACTGGAGGATAAGAAAAAAATGAGATTGCGATGGTGAGGCGCGCGCCATTTCGTTGACATTTTAATAATTATAAAATATGACTTAAAAGGCTCATGTTTTCGTATGATTAATAAAGTTCACGTACGATGTTCATTTTTGATTATGAGATGCTATCGTCAGTTGAATCTTTGCTTAGTTTGACGTTAAAAATTGCAAAATATAATAAAATTTTCAATCTTCTGCCTACAGGAAAGTGATGTTTTTCAATGTCTAATGTGAAAACAAAACTTGAGGTTCACGGATTTGAAGTAGTATTGTATTAATGCGAATAATACAATTTCTCTGGTGAATTTACATTTTGAATTGGGATTAAATCTAGCTGAAATTGAATGTGTCACATCATATACAGATGCTTCACGTTTTACATTCAACGAAATAATTCTACCAACAAAACTTAAAAAAAAATAGTACAAGAGTCTTAAATACTACTTCGACATACAAAACATTCACTCACAAACTTTCGTTCAGTAGTATCGTTTTCTTAAATTAAACGTTGCAACATCATACAATCTCATGACAGACAATTTACTAAGGAGAGCGCAATTTCTTATCGTTCATGATATAGAGTCCGGCAAAGTACAAGTATCAATCGAAACGCTTAATAAGTGTTATGAGTTATATATCTATTACTATGTTATTGAGTCGTAAACCGATCAATATAAGAGTCAATTAAACGACAATTTTAATTTCGCATAAATGGTACGTGTCACCGGCGCAGGTAATGACTAACTTCCGCTGTAAATTACAGTCTAGTCAAACTGACTTCGATTCTATTGGTGAGACTTAATTGAAATTAACAGGGCACAAAAACTTTCTTTAGCACAGTAGTACAGTGTTCGTCAAAAGTTTTGTCTATATATCCTGCCACAGGAAAATAAACTTTTAAGATATTAAAACTCTACTTTACAATATTTTTAGAAAAAATTCATATGCATTTCCAAAAATGTGAATAAAATGAGAACATGTTGCTAAGTATTCAAGCAAGTCTGCATAATAAATCCCGAATAATTAAATTAGAAAAGGAAGTTGAATTACACCAGCAAATTCTTGGTAGTAACGACAAATTATCTTTTCGAAAAAGATCACATTTTGCCTCAGTGGCAGAGAATAATTGGCTGACTGAGACACAGATTCAACACCAATAGAGAAAAAAGAACATTCAGTAGTTTGAAGTAGTTTTCAACACTATAGAAGATCCTTTCCCTTTGTAATACAGTCTGACAACAGAAAGGTATACAAAGTTTTTGTAAATCTTGTTCCAATGCCTGTAACGACAGTAAACATGGGATTCTGGATGACCAAGTTTGAGAAAAATGGTGTCCGGTGTACTACAACATCGATAGAATGATATACACTTTTTATCCTTTATGAGCAGTGTGTCGTACTCCAGTACGGTAAAAGCAATGACTTTTTTACTCACTAAAATCGCCTGTATTTCAAAGAAACATCTCGGACCGTCAGCAAATTCCGTCCGTTATTGAAACTATTTTTCTATCTCTTACTGTTTAAGTTACTCAGAAAAAAACAAATTTGGCCCAAACTGCAAGAGTGAATTACACCCCAGAAAATTGATATTCCGCAGCAACGGAAAGCGTCCTTGAGTAACACTTCATGGAGTCTACTACCTCATAAAGTTTCATCAAAATTTGCGATTTACAGTTCGCGAGGTTCCCTTGTAAGTATTGGAAGTATGTCGGAGCTAAGTAGCTCCCATTTTATGAATATGCACGGATTATTAGTGGTACATACGCTTTGCGTATGCGTTCTGCGACGTCACATTCGGTCGTGTGTGTAGTTTCGCATTCCGATCGTACTCCCCACACGAAAGGTGATATTTGTTCTGGTCACTATTATAAGGGGTTGCTGAGTGCGGAGCATGTAGAAAGATATATACATATACACTTGTGTTTGGCTAGTTTTAGAGACATGGGAGGTGGAAAAACGCTTTCCGAAGTCGAAGGAAGACAAATTGACGTTTTAAAATACGAAAACCTTTCAATACGAGAAATAGCGAGAAAGTTAAAACGGAGTGATCGTGTAATCCGCAATTATCTTCAAGACAAGCAAAATTATGGCAAACGGAGAGCGCGAATTGCTACAGCGACTACCGAACGAGAAAAACGATCCTAAGAATTGCATCGAATTCTGCAGCTACGGCAAGGCAAATTAGGGAAGCTATCGGAACATCTGCATCCGTAAGAACAATTCAAAGAATTTTAAGAAAATCTCCACAAATTCGATGCTCGCGATTGAAGAGAAAACCTGCTTTAACAGCCCGACATCGAGAACGAAGAATTAATTTTGCCAGGGAGCACATTGCGTGGCAGGAGACCTGGAAAAAAGTTGTTTTTTCGGACGAAAAACGTTTTACGCTGGATGGACCTGGCGGTTTCCGCTATTACTGGCATGATTTGAGAAAGGAGCCCAAAATAATATCACGTAGGCCGCAAGGTGGTGAAGGAATAATGGTATGGAGTGCAATTTCTAATGCCGGAGCGGTTGATCTAGTTTTCGTAGAAAGAGCCGTACCTGCAACTCATGGAAAATGAAAAAGAAATAATACAAAATAAACTGGGAAAAGAAGATTTTATTTTCCAGCAGGATAACGGAATTACTTTATTGCCATGGCCAGCTCTCCCGCCCGATTTAACCATGACAGAATATGTGTGGGGATGGCTGTCCCGACGGATTTACACTGATGGTATACAGTCTCTGAACAAGGAACAATTAAAACAAGCAATTCGAGAAGCTTGGACTAAATTGCCCTTAGAATACATCCAAAATTTATACAATCCTTTACCCAATAGAATGATTGAAGTTGGAAATAAGAACGGTGGTCATATTCATTATTAAATTTTTTTCGGCGATTTTCTTGTTTTATTTGGCTGAGTTTAATGAAGTGTGGTAAGTACCAGGTTTCCAAGTCAAATTTATTAATTAATGCAAATTTCCAATTTTTTTGCCTTACTGGAAAACTAGCCTAAAATAACCATATAAAAAGGTACACAAGACAATAGTTCTACGCAGTAGTGATAAACGTTTAAACTGAAAATGCTCATCGTCACCCTAGTCCAGAAATTGCTGCGATATATCCTTTTGGCTTGTATCATTCAAACGTACAATATAAAAGTGCAATTGTAAACATCCTTTTGGCTCTCATTACAACTATATACACTTTACCAAAATAAATACAATACACACACAATGCGAACTGCCGTCGGGATAAACATATTTACAAAGAAATTTACCTTGCCGACGGATAGAATTAATAGAATATTGTAAATACGAACAGTAAGAATAATTTATTTAATGTATGTAGAAGTAGCTTTTTGTTTTATGGAAATATATGTATTAAACAAAATCGAAGCTTATAACTAACGAACCCTTACATTAGTAGTGTTTCTCCGGCAACTAGGTCCAATAAACGAATGGGACCATAACAGTATCGGTAAACTCAATGTCCTTGTTAGAGCTTGCGTTAAGTACTAATCTAGCTGTCTGTATTTACAGGTCATCCAGACCTATTCCAGACACAGTCCTAAATACTGATGCAACCCGCAGCAGCGGGTTAGAATCGCTGGAGTTGACTTCAATATTTCAGAAGTTGCATAACTTGGCCCCATACTGAAGCACAATACAGCACCATTTTATGAATATCACTGCCTAATAAAGACCGCTTCATGCTATCCCGTTCTGCAACGTTGGGCATCAATCTAATTAACCTAACTAAATTTATTTCTGTCTTGTTTGTTACAGCCTCCATATGTTTTTCAGATATGCAAAGAATTAGGCCACAAATATACAGCAAGAATTTCTAAACAAGCTTTGCGAATGGTCAAGAAGCCGAAGATTTTATTAGGGTTCTATTGGCAGTTTTTTTAAGTTTTCTGATTGCATGTGGCAACAATTTTATACTTCCTATTCAATAATGACCAATAAATTAACAAAATGAAACAAAAGATACCGTCAACCCAAAAGTTAAATCAATTTTGTTCAGAAATCTAGGTACGATTTAAGTCGATATTTGGGTATTTGCATTAAATAAACATTAATTTACTACTACTTGAGGAATGCATAAGACGTGCATTATCTAATGGTAAGCATAACTTAAAACTAGACGAATTGTGGCAATATCCACTCTTCTACAACTACAATAAAGTTAGTAGAATTCGAATATTCTCACCACTCAGTCCTTTTGAGTGGACGACATGGGAATAGGCAATAAAAATAGGCAAAGTGCTAAAAGAAAAGACATAGATATTATCGACGCCTTTTACTAAGCTTCTCCTTCCACTCAGTATAAGCCACTAAAATGTCAACTAAGCGTATCTGGACAAGTTCTTTCCGAACAAACGGTAAATCAGGCGGTAATCGATAATTTCTTTGGATAACAATAAAGATTTATTCAATAAAGTTCGTTGGTCATAAAGACTAAACCAATTTCGAGATGAATAAGAGGAATTCTTGGATTTGTTAACGGTAACTTGCAAGAGACTAACGAGACAGTTGTATCTCGAGCTATTTCAAAGCCATCATGTTCTTGACGGATAAACATTCTACGTAAACAATGAAACGTTATAATGACAAAAAAAGATAATTAATACAAATTCTAACAAAATCGCCGAAACACTTACTTCTGCAGCTTCTTTACTGGGAACTAAGTAAGATAGATTACTGACAATTGGGCCGATTTTGTTGTCAAAAAAGTTTACGGGTATTTTTGGGATGCCAACGAGGATCTGATCTAGTCAGGCAGTTGTATATACATAGATCAACAATATTCGTATGTAATATTAAATATCAAAATGTTATTTTTGCAAAAAGTAATATATTCTTAAATCAACCAAAATAATCATAGCGTATTTTTTTTATGTCTAACGGACATCCTGCATAACAGAATAGTTTACCGCGGTTACTGGAACAGTCTGATAAACAGTTACAACAATAATATTTAAAGAATTCTTGCGATAGCATGAATTCTTTTATATTAAACTATTATTGCATTATGAAACTATTTATTTAGCAGATTTTGTACCACTTTACAACTGTGGAGAGAAGCACATTTTCATTATTTGTTAGGTTGTCAAAGTTGAGAAATGTTACAGTGCATAAATACACAGATTGTGTAATATGCATCGGAGCTAATGCTTTGTTCCTGATGTTTCATGTTTGACAACAATACACTGTCGTCGTACCTCTTTTGTTTTAAATCTGCCTCGGGTGAAATGATTATATATTTCGTTCACTTGTAAAGTAGGTTGTGACCAAATATAGAGAAAAACACGAGCAACATGCATATCTAGGCGATTGTATATACAAGAGCCCTTTCCCTGCGTCTATAACCAACAGAAAGTCAGGCCGAACATTAGAACAAAAAAAAGTTTCTTTAATAGATGATATTAATCCATTATCCATATTAACACATTAGATTTATTACTTTCAATTTGGTAAGCATATAATCTTTTTTCTAGTAATCCACTGATCACTAATATTAATCACGCTTTCTACAAAAGCGCTACAAATACCACAAAAAAAGAAACCAGAATACAAGGTAAATAATTAACACTAGAAGAAAAGAAATACATCAACCAACTTAGTTTTTGACATTATTCTCACGACATTATTAAATAAACAGTTGCTTTTCTTTTCAACAATAAAATGTTACCATCGCGTGTTATGCTAGTGAATGGAATGCAATCCGCACTTAAGTAAAGAATAAAAGTACATTCATACCTTAGTAGGTGAACAAAAACCACAAGGAAATAACAAATCAATTAAAAAAAATGTAATCGGTTACCATTTAATACTGATACAAGCTAATTATATCACATTAACGACATGTATTTATGTGTATGAATATGTTTATCTGGTACGTTTATGGTAATGAAATGACTCAGGGCACGGTTTCGCAAAAGACTAAATAAATGCAAGTGTAGCAAGCGTAGGGTGAAAAAGTTTAAGGAGTAGAAACGTTTCGTTACAAATGACAACTATATAAAAACTGTCCATACATGATGTGCTTTTATGCCTCGTGTATACTTATATGTAGGATTGATCGCGGTGGTGATACTTGAGAGAACTACCCAAAATGACTGCGATGCTATGGGCCAACTGACCTTCCTTTTAATTGATTCGTTTCAAGGAAAAACGCATACCTGCACTACGTGTATAAAGAAAAACATTTAGATGTAATTTGTATGTAAATTTCTACTTTCTGAAATGATATGAAATGCACCTGTTGTAACAGACGCTTGAGACAAATTTGACAAAATGTTTCTAATGACCTCTTCGAGTAAACGATGCAATCACCATAATTAATATTTCTATGCTATCAAAGTTTCTTCTCTGAATAAACATATTTTTGCTAATTGGCGATTGAATTTTCTCCATTACGCGAATACCAATCTAACAAAATTAAGACTGTCTAAAATTTTTTCGCCATTTTAAACTTTTCATAATGTAATATTAAAAATAGACACTGCTCTGAGTTTACGATATCGAGGCAAAAATCGTGATTGATGAAGTTATTTAGCTATTTTCTGCGCTGTTAATTGAGCACGGGATCAACAACGCATTCTGAAATATCGGCACAACTTTATGTCGAAATTTGAGTACGGCAACGTTTTGTGTTGCAAACAAAAGCCTTTGTGCTCTGAAGATATTCGCGTGAAAAGGATGGCGATCTAATTTCTCGTTGTAGAAGTAGTTAGAGACTTTCGGTATATGATTATTTCTCTGTACCAATACATTCTTGCTTTGTGCTACAAAGAATTCTTTCTAATTTTCTAAAGATTTGGATCGTCCAATTGTTTTCTCTTAAACATAGGGAAACTTAGCCTTCACTTTCGTCTTCTAAATGAAACATCCCGCAGTGCAAAAATACAAAACAAACGTACAGTATCAGTAGGTTTTTTAGAAACCACAAAAGGCATTTCAAAACCACTAACCATTGATAATATTCGATTCAGTTTTATATACGTATCAAGATTACTAAACTTTGCACCAATCACAGAATACCATGTAACGTTAAAATTAATACGTTAATACTAAACTAACTAATTTATTGAATTGTTGGAATTTCTTATCTTTCCTTAATAATTAGTCCCTTGTCAGTTTACTAATTCCATCCTTGTAAAATCTGATTACTTCGGACTGGAAGAAGACGTCATCCGTAATCACTTTTCGACAGCCTGATTGACTCGCGCTTTAGATTTGATGGTATTCCTATTCAAAAAGTTTTGCAAGGAGCAGAAAACATGTCTCTTAGATCAAGATCTGGGAAAGTAAAGTGGATACAGTCCAATAAACCATAAAAGCTCAAGAGTTTTTTCTTGCGTCACCGCATTGTCTGGTAAAAAAATAACATTTTTGCGAATGACAAGTGTAGGAAATTTGCATGAAAATATTCTTTGCAATTGTTGAACATATCTCTCCACAGTAAACTTTTAATTTTGGCTTCAACAGTTCGTGATAACTTATGCCTCGACAATCCCACCACACATACACAATAAA
>ML219444.1:0-14273 GCA_004785975.1 Popillia japonica
AAATATGTGTCACTAATCATGGCGTTTAACCAATTGTTTAAGATTATTTTCTGAATTACCATCATTTGTGCTATTTTATATCATTTGTTACAAAATTGCATCAGAGACGGTGCTACGTCATTGCCAAACGATTTTTCAACAATGAATAAGTTTATGATCGCTACAAATGAACATATTTCAAGCAGGAGAAGATACAAAACCTTATTAGCTATCATAAAAAGTCCAGTAGTAATATATACCTCTTGTTCCAATTATAATTTTTATATTGGGGCTGCTCCACATAAAACTGAGTTCAATGATGTAGAATTACAACACTGCACCAGAAGACTATGGAATTCTGTCGACTTAACGAGTCGGGTGTTCACTTACTTCATCAATTGTTAACTTGAATTATAACAATCTGTAAGCCTGCAAACAGCCATATAACAACTTTTGAGCGGTCTTGCCGTACACAGAACGATAGTATTACCTTTAATAAGATAGAGGTTCTATTTGGCTTATTAAACATGAAAAACGGCGCCATCTACAATTTGTTCATGAAAATTTTAGTTTAAATAGTCTATTTCACTGGGGTACAATAGTTAGCACAAGAAGTACTATATCCGCTCTTCGTCAGAGGAATTCTGTGTATATGTATATGTATTACGAGAATGCCATATCTACCATTTAGTATGGTCCAAAAGAAACTATCGAAGATCTTTTGTACGCTTACGAGTATGTGATTTCAGACAAACTTATAGCACACCAAATATCTATACTTACCAATGTACTATATCACGTTAGAAAGGGAAATTAATAGTGCTGCTAAACTTATATATTTGCAGTATGATCTACATTTGTGATGTTGTAAAGATAAATTTTCTTTTCAAAAATGACGATGAAACCATCATTCTTATGAAACCAAACCTTTTCTCAAACATCTGTAGACTTTGCCTATATATGAAGGAAGAGAAAAATGTGAAATTTTCGAATCATACTTTACATAAAAATTCGAAACAATTCCAATTGCAGATTATTCCTAAAAGAAATCCACAAAACTCACAATTACGCATTAAAAGGGAAACTTTCGGACAATACGTTTAATAAGATTAGGTATATGAATCTGCTTCATTTTCAAGAAGAATTACTTATTTGAATTAAACAAATACTACTTAAGTGAAGAGTTAAAACTGCAACACTTTGCAGTCAGCTTACTATTTGCTATTGGAATTTGCGGGATGTCACATATAGCATTTTATATACATCAAGTTTAGGTCTCTCCCTCTTTCGCCAAGTAAAACATTCGCTTTATGGAAAGTAGCATGTAGTAAAAACGTCAAGCTCATTGCTTTGCCATACTTAATACTGTTGTTCACACTACAGTACTTGCATCGGATAAGGAAATGTGGGACAGTTGCTTTCCAACGTATGTATCTGTAATATCTTCTTACGTGGTGATAGCAACTGTTTTGCAGGCGTCCTTCTTAAGTGCATTATGGACGTATCAAATTTTTCTTCAAATTGGTTTGGGACTAGGATAAGAATAGGTAGTAATAAAAACTCCACAGTCTTGGCTAACAAAAGAAGCTTTATTCAGCTTCATTATAGTTATAAAGAAAAAAAAATGTAACAAATGTTATTATCGTGTGGAACTCCAAGTTTACACCACGATATCCTAGTTCTTTCTAGTTATATTGATTTTATTATAATAATACAGATTTCTTTATATTAACTTCTTTTTTTGAGATCAAGATAAAATACATCACATACCCATTATTCTTCTTAATATAATATATTATTTATGTATTTGTTGGTTTATATCTCAAAAATATAATTACTATATATTTGAATATTAATAATAGTAGTAAAATAGCATGTAGTATAGTAATAATAGCGTTTCCTCTCGAAAAAAAAAAATGAATTGTTTAAACATAATAACAGAAGTAGTTACTGTTTGTTATTGGTTCCCAACTTCCCACTTATTATTACAATAATAATAGAAGAATTTACCTTAAATTATATTAATTTAATTTTTAAAGTAATTAATATTACAAAATAATATTTAGATATAGAAAAATTTGTACAATTCATGGTTCGTATTCGTCGAAAGTTGAAGATTTATCTAACAAAAAAAACACAAAATTAAAAAATAAATACTCCTTTATAAGGTTTCCTTTAGTTAGCTTAACCGGAAAGTCTTATATACAAAAAATACGAAGAAAAACAAACAGAAAAACTAATTCAAAATTCGACGAATTTGGTGAACAAAATGAAATTTTTAATATTTAGAATAAATTTCTGTACCAATTCGAGATAACAAAACCTATATTCTGTAGGTATATAAGTCTTGCTTGTCTTTCTAAAGCAGCAAAGGAAATTCTAATGCATTAAATTTTGTTTTATCTACAGAGTAGATTAAATCAATTAATATGATTTGGTATGAACTTGCGCTCTTTAATGAATTCACACTTTTGAAAGTAAAATTAAATATACCAATTATTTCATCTAAGGAAAGAAATGCAAAGAACACCGCGATGATGAAATTTTTTTTAAGATTTTTTGTCATTTCTGTTGTTTTCTCACGATAGAATGCACTACGAAAAGGGGAATAAAAGAAAAAAAACTATATAATAATAAATACGCACATCAACAAAATTTAAAAATTTACAAATAACAAAATATATATATATTTTTTTAATTATTAAATTATTTAAAAAAATGTACTTGTACTACTATATAAATTTCATCGAGATCATTTAATTTGAACATATAAGTGGGACTTGTGCTTTGTTTCTCTTTTATGTTAACAATTGTACTTCGAGATCTTGGCTGGTGGTATCACAGACTCTGTTGCTTTCTTCACTGAGATGGTCTCGCTATTTCTTTTACGTATGGGCATAAAATCTATAACAAAAGAAAATAGTTTAATTTTATGTTCTATTTTACTAATTATAACCATTGTAATTATATTATACATATTAATATACATATACTTTAGCAGTTATAAAATTGATGCGGCAAAGCATGTTCGCCAGATCTTTATAGTTATTTAATCTATAAAAAATACAACTCGCTGAAAAAACATCCTGTCAGCTTTTACTACACAAACGATAGGAAATGAGTAGCTGATAAAAACAGTTGTTTTGATGAACCGTTTTTATTCCTGATAAAATGTTGTTTCTGTATAGCATCCGCCTACTTTAGGAATTATATTTTCTTGCAATTTGTAGTAAGTTTGTTCTTTGTGACGTACACGAATTATTGTTACGCAAATTCCTACCTTCAACGAATACGTTAAAAATAAAGCAAAACTTTTTATATACTACAGCAGATTATGATATACGAAAAAACATTTGTAAAAAACCACGTGATGCTTGAATTCCAAGGTTAGTTGATAAAAGTATATGTTTATATTACTGCTATCTCTTTGGTGATTGTGTGTAGCTTAGTAAAGAGGCAAGATGAAGATTTACGTTGTATGAAGTGTTAATGTAAATATTAATTAATCACAGCGAATGATCCTACAAAATGGCCATTTACTAGCTACATGTATTATGGCCATAATCGCAAGAGCTCTACTTACAAGTAGGAATAGCGTTACTTTTAATAATTTTGAGACTATATGTAACACAAATACCATAAATCATGAATAAACAATAAACAACGTTTCGTAGAAATTAGAACACTTGATCACATAAGGTTTAATTATTAGTTCTTATATTACTTAATATAAGCGTACAGTAATATACATATATACATTTAGCAATAAGTACATGACTAAAAAACATGTAAATCTCATGTACTCCGAACAAAGTGCTCTTTTCCGTTCTAATAAATTATAGATGCCAACTGTTTATGGAAAATTTACGGTCGCTCAGTTCTTTTTAGTGCA
Organism: Popillia japonica; assembly: GCA_004785975.1. Classification (NCBI taxonomy): domain Eukaryota; kingdom Metazoa; phylum Arthropoda; class Insecta; order Coleoptera; family Scarabaeidae; genus Popillia; species Popillia japonica. The sequence goes on from ML219444.1 coordinate 3,872, forward strand.
ATGGAGTAATTGTCATCAACGTATTTTAAATTAACGATGTTGTGTCAACATAACGCAACTTTATCAGTTATTTTTGAACGGTTGATTAAATTGCAATCGTTTAAATATGTATGTGCACTTTCTTTTTTTGTCATATAAACAGTGACCACACATAATAAATACTATATATTCTGAGTCACATCTTATCCAATAATATAAACACGAATATTTAAAAAAAAACAAAACTTTTATATAGCCAAAATTGCCCAAATAGGAAAAAAGAAAAGGTAGTTTTGTTATGTATTTTAAAATACTTAAATTAGTCACTTTAAAACGGTTAGAACATGTAGAATCGTCTGAAGAGAAGTATGTTTCTTTTTTTTTAATAGTTTCGCTTAGAAATTTAAAACATGTTAACTGGAAATTACTGGAAAAGTTAGTTAGTAAAAAAAAATCGGTTTTTCAAACAAGAGAACAACGAACACCGCCAATCTCTAGTTGTAGGACAACTAATTCGTACCATTCGCCCCAGCCACAGCTGCAGTGGTAAGAAGACACTGCAGTTGCACCTATCACATATAAAAGAATATGTGTACTAAAAAAATTAAATTTAGGCCATCAAAAACAAGAAGTTGTTTTTGAATACCATATTTCATATTTGATTGGAGTCATTTTAAATTTAAAATACACTGTACTCTTAGCTTGATTCTTTAGGATGATGACTATATAGTACAATGTCTAAACGCGTTGTATTAAGTACTTAACTTTAGCATCTTGAACACATCTATCATCGAATAGGTCTGAAAGTGGTACTGTAAAGTACATAGCATATAGATTTCGTTGCAAATGTTATTAGTTCTGTGCTAGTTTAACCGAACGTTTATAAACAAACAAATAATTATTCAGGCAGCACTCTTAATGTCACATACGGTGCCATGCAAATCGTATTATTGAATCTATCACCACATCGTAATTGAGGAAGCGTGAAATATGTATTTGTTTAAACTATACACACCGCTCCTACGTTTGTCACCATTATCGCTGGAAGAGCTTCCTTAATGAATTATGATTGGGTGCTGCTGCGTGTTTATTGTTTGAGTTTAATATTCAGCTCGTCTCCGAGATGAACAGTTATCTATATAAGGAATAAATCACAGTATGATGTTCGTAGAAAGGGGGCCGTTGACTCTGTTGTTGCTTCCGCATTTTGTCATCTCCGCTTCCGAACGTATCACTTTCATAGTGATAATGGCTAATCGGTTTCGATTGTGATAATTAAGTATGCTGGACGTTACTAATTTGATTAGTGTGTGAATGAGAGCAACGACATGCTATTTTATTATGAATTATACCAAAAATTTACATACATATTATCCTGTGATGTATGCAGATGCAGAAGGAAGACTGTGAGTAATATTCTAAATATGTATTAAGCGTACTGTATTTGACGACACTAAGAAAAATTTTGGCGATTATAAATCTTCGAGCCAAATTAATTTCCATTTTATTGAGAGTATCAATTACGACCTAAACGCGGCGACAAGAATTTACGATAAATAGTTTTCTTTGGTGTTTCAAATAATATGAAATTTGAATGAAGTATTACAAACATTCAGCTCATTGATTCCAAAAAGCAATAGCAGTAATTTGGCAAGGTAGCAATATAATGCATCGTCTTTCAAAATACATGATTATGGATAAATTATTTTTTCGTTCTTTGTATTGACGATTTTAGAAATCTTCTTTTCTACAATTTCCGCGTGCAATTAATTGTTACAGTGCTTCATATCCCCTGAAGCAATTCTCACAAGTACCTAATTTTAACAGTTATTCAGTAGCTAAAACTATAAACAATAGCCTTACTTAGACTCAGTTCTTTCAAAATTCATTAAATTTCGTAGCATATTTGTAGTGATTTTCTACACTATAGCACTTGCTTATTGCAACGTTCTTAGAAATAAGACTATATACATACTGTTATTGGTGCTACAAAGCTAGTAATAACAATTTATTGTTACTCGAGGAAATAGTTATCATCCACTGTTTGTGATGAATATAATTAGTAATATCCGCATAAAATTTCACCATATTGAACGAGGTAAGCAATCGAAGCAGAACATAACGGAATATTTCGTTTGTTTGCTGCTATTAACGATGCGATTTGATGTGAATAATTAAGAGCTAATTTTATTTTATACATGACATACTCCAGAAATTGCAGCATTTACAACGAAATATTTAGCAACAATTTGGGCAAACCTCTCGCAATACTATTGCTACCATTTGTTCATAACTGATTTTCTCATTTAAGGCCCGTTACTTGATTGTTTCCGTATCACTGAGCGCGACCTTAATTTTTTGCAGATCTCCTATAAAAAGGTGACAGCCGTAGCAAATCAGTAGCGAATTATCGATCACGTATTTTCGTTAAACTCGAAGTTACGAATGAAAAACAGAACAAAGAAAACTCAAAAATCTTTTATTAATATAATGAGAAGCGCAATTCTCTTCAATATTGTTTCCCGCCGCGTCCCACCCTTCTTTGGATGGTGGACGTCTTCCTTTTAGAAGTATAGGCACACGTGTCCAGCTTTGCGCATCGCGTGGATTGAATTACAACTACGTAAACAAGGGCCAATCCAACAACAATGGTCAGTCCTGTTTGTATGGATCGTTTCCCACGTTATTTAAATTCTTTTTATCTATTCTCTTCTGAATAGTGTATAATGTATGTATACACACGAAATGCTATTGTTCGAAAGATGGTTTCATTTTCTGGTAATTTGTTAACGCGATTTGTGCCATTAATTTCTTTGGGTGGTCAGCATTATTACGTGCTGTAATATATAAACTAAGCTTTAGTAATTTGTGTATAAGCTATAAAAACATTTATTACATTTTACATGGTTATAATGTAATGCACGTACAGACTAGTTGCAGTTGTGGTTTATAACAGAGATAAGATATAACTCATTACCGCATATGTCCGTTTTATTATTTTTATACGCTACAACAAATCGTGACGCTATTAACTATGCGGTTGGTATCATTATCTTCTTTCATGTCTTCTACTCGTAAGACAGATATAGACGGTAGGAAAAACCTGAAGTACAATGTTAATGTTAAATTTTACTAAATTTACTAGATATTACTTCAGCCTTCTTCTTTCTCCTCACCACATGATAATAATACGAATGGGGGCAAAGCACCATTAATTCAAACTTTAAACATTCCGGGTTTCCTTTTTTAAAGAAATTAAAAAAAAAATCAAAAATCAATTTAATTGTCAATATGCCCATATGAATTTTGTACAACCAATTTTAAAGAATCTGTAAAAGTTCCGTATATGTTCGCTCTGTCAGGTACGCAATTTATGCCTACGATCCTGCCCGCGAGTGATTTATTATTCTATACTTATCCAGTATCCTGAACCAGTTGCATTTACATGGGCAGAGTTTTTATACCAGCTCTAGTTGAGTTTCAAAACTTAAAATTATATTACAGTTCAAAGCCCTGAACTGTTTCTCAATTTCGTCATAATAACTTTTCTTACATGAACAAGATTTACTGAACATCATAAAAAAAGAAAAACACAGCCGCCCATTCTTGCATAAGGCTCAGTACTAACCATGCATACAGAATTTAATTTTTTCACGTAGTTCTACATAGCATGAATAATATATCGTATTCTCTATCCTACTACTAATAAGTATAACTCATGCTTTTTTTCCACCAGATGCTTCCTCTTTCTAGTTTTACTCTCACAGCGACATAGTACGCTCTTAAGTAAATCGATACCTTGGATCCACAAAAAAAATCAAAATAAACATTTGAAATGTTTGGAGGAATGAAGCGCCGAAAGAGCTGTTCGCGCGAGTCTATTTTCTTTCCCATACGCGCTTTGACCCAATTTTGAGCACAACGTGATACTCAGTGACGTAGAAGCTTCATTAGAACCAATCCGAATGAATTGCTCCCAAAGGAGAATACTGCACAACAGCAAACACACATCGTATGTATGCAGCAATGGTATCGGTTGTGGTAATGGTAGTTAGTACCCCACATAATGTATTACATAGTCAATACCGTGCATCCGCAACTTCTTTCTACTAGTCAAAAACTTGTTCCCATGATGATATGATGTGTATAAGAAGTACATATACATATATTACACGTACACATTATGTATCTATATATCATAGTATACATACATGTTTGCCTCTCCGCTTATTTAATCGTTTATTAACGTAACTTCCTTCTCTTTTCTCTATCTAATACTCTCATGTTTTTTGCTACTTTTTTGACTTATTTGTTATCGTGACACAGTTACACATTTTATCTATATATTACACTATGAGACTGTTAGATTAAAGCGTTGGTGTTAAGCGTTTAAGTAAACACGTGCAAATTGAGACTACTTATAACAGTAACACAGTTATTTTCTGTTACAATTAAAGTCTTGATGTAAATTAGGTAACTGTTCCAAATACGATTTCCTCGTGATTTTTAAATATGTATTTATAATAAATAGAAAATTAATTCCGTAATATAAAAATCGCAAGCGATGAAATTCTCTTTCTCTTTATTTGAGAGAGCAGGTTTGACTAGACATCTTTATCTACCAAACCAACGGGCTGCAAGATGCGCATTTAAACTAATTGTACATACGTAAAAGGTATCCGTCCCCATACATTAGATACGCAATGCATCAACGTGAAATATGTTTAAATAGATATTATAATTTTGAACGCAAAAAAGATGGCTATATTGCAAGATAAGATGGATATTATCAACATCTTATTTGCGGTGGGTCATCTCTCTCAACGGAGACATTGAGCGTTCACCGACGCCTTTAACTACTAGGTTTAGGATCGTTTGGACACTACCAAGAGAGTTAAGTTAAAGTAGCAGCCGAGAAAACTTTACCTTTACTTTAAGTAGACTTATCTGCAAGAAGTTGTAGAACGATTTACATAGCGATTATATGTAAATCGTTCTACAACTTCTTTCAGGTGAGTGTACCAGCAATGCTAACGTAAATAAACGTAATCTACCTTCAATAGATGATTTACCTAACAAAATCAGAAATCTTTCGATTTATTGCCTTATCCACTAGGTTTTCAGAAATTACATGGCCAAAATAACATGCTAAATTGGACGGTCGTTCTTAATTACTTAAAATTATGTATTTAATTATAATGCGCAATTAAGCACGTCTTTACAATTAATGTATATATTTTCTTCGAGGAACATAACGAACAAAAATTGCGCGGGCTTGCTATATGTATTTGCATTAACTATCACTACGTTAACGTCGACGTAAAAAGTAAACTCTTACGATATTAAATCGCAACATAAAGAAGGTCGAATGTTATCTCTATTTTAGCGTACTTCATCAGTTGTAGTAATCAGGACAACCATTACAAACTAAATGCACAGGAAATCGAAACTACAATCATCATCAAGAGAATATTTTATATTGTATTAATATGTTATGTAATACGTTGCGATTGCAATTATATTTACACCTAGGTAAACTTTATGGGCTAACTTATAGTTATTAAGGTCGTAAAAGTTAATATGAACGTACATATGTATTAAACGACATAGTTTTGAAATTACAGGATGTGTAATAGCAAATAGACGTTAATATACTAACTGAAACTACGCGGCTATTACAGCCATTCGTGCCAGTTATTTCGGCAAAGCTACATGCTAGCAACTTATACATAGTTCATGTAAGGAGGCATAATAGATCATCAGGTCGCAGTACAACAGCACCCTCAACTTAAATTCTAATGGAACTAAACTCCTTACAACTGCAGTAACAGTTTCTTCGTCATATCCGATCGTTGCATTAACAGTTAATTTAATGATAGGCGTTTAATGATTCCAACAGGTTTTCTTTGGCTCATGTGGGAATGTCGCAAAAATTAATCAAGTCTGGGGAAATTAGACTCATCGATGTAGACTTCAGCCAAACTTGATGATTTGGTGCTATTTTCTATTGTATTCATTAACAAAGAGCCAATCTTTGTGAGAAATCTTGTGGCAAAAAATGCCTATACCGGTTGTATTTAGTATGAATCCAACAGTAGATTGTCATATACCAAAAGCTAAGTTTTAATGTAACCATCCTCTTTATATGCATAAAAGAAGGCTGGAAATATGATTTCTATCAGTTAAAGTCAATAAATACGCATGCTATTCTGCTGGACAATGGTGTGTTGTTCTTTGTCTTTAACTAGTAGAAAATGCTGTCATCACATCGATCTTTTCAGTTTCACTAAATTCAACGAAGCCATTATTCCGTACTACTGGGAGGCGACGGAGACGAATCGCTGACCATACGTACTTCATTTCAAGCGAAGCCAGTGTTCGATTCACTACGTTCTGTTCTTAATAGGACGTCCCTGCGTATTAAGAGTTCTCTAGTTTTACAACAGTTAGTAAATCTTGATTCTAGCCAGTAATTATTATTAAAATGGAGTATTATCCGCACGAGGAAAAACTATTTATGGTAAGACAGTATTACGGTCGCAATTCAGCAGAAGTTACACGCAATCTATTTCTAGTAAATTATTCTGAAAGATCAATTCCTATCGCGAATACTATTCGCTACACGCTCGCTTACAGTTGAAGTACCGCCCATTTCTAGCCGACCAGAATGCAATCCACAGATTGCAAATGATATTCCAGTATAAGGCAGACGTAATGGTGCTAGTGTTTGTAGTAGGGTATATCCCTTAGCTTCAATTAACGTCCGGAAAAAGAGCAGTATTACACATACTAAGTTACTATTTCAGTCTACATGCTGTACTATATTTAACCTAGTAATCGGTTATGTAATTAATTTGTTGAAATACGTAAAATCTTTTGATGATAAGTATACTATTTTTATAAAATAATTGTAAACAGATACCTATGTAAAACCAGGTTCGACTTCCTTAACAGATTGCTTTTAAATGCGTTGTGTAGGAAGTTTTTATTAAATAAAGTGTTTTGTAAGTTATAATTTATATCCTAGCCTCCACAGACGATATGGCGACATTTAGCGTACTACAGGTAATATTTAGCATATTACGTTTATTTAAGCTTGCCCACTTTATTGTTTGACTAATGTTATTACTACATGCATAATAGGTCGTTTAAATCGTAACTAAACTGGAGCATTAAAATTATGAAATGGTTAAACGTCACAACCATTTTCTGTTAGCTAGAAGAACTGCAAATTTCAAATACATAGTATTCTTGTCTTTGGATAAACTTCTATATATTTTAGTTGAAAAATCGATTCTATATGAATGTTTACGAAATATCTATCACTGCAACATCAAAAGCATAGACAATAATAGAACTATGTAAATAAACATTCCCTGTTTAAAACTTCGCCGTTAAAATCAAACATCACAATAACAAACAATTCATTAATGTTTACGCCGATTTGTACATACATATGTATGTGCAAACGTGATGTTATTGGAGCTATCAAAAATAAAAATGCATTGCTTTTATCTCGTCCATTCTATGAACGTATACATGATGGGTTAATGGCTGGAATAAATAAACAGATGTGAAAATATGTATTTATTGAATCGATATACGCCACAGACATAGTAATGAAACCGAACGAGATTATTGCACTTCTACGATTGAAAACAAGAGGGGATAGATAGAAGGAGCAAGCGCGTTATATTATAGGACGAGCTATAATATACTAACAGATACATATTGTACGGTTGAAATTGTTGATAAATTAAATGAATCCCCTTTTATGGTAATACTGGTTTGAACAACTTTTTATATTAATTTGCTACAGCAATATGTTGCCTTTAATAATTTGCAGTAGCCAAAGACGTGTCGCACAATTTCATGTAAATATGCGATTAATGGAGTTGGCAAATTTTAACAAATCATCCGAAATATCGAAAAGTTAAAAACGTTAAAAAAATAAGTTCTCACTATACCTAATTTGAGAATAAAGGCAACCAGTACAGATTTTAAAGTAGTAAATAGACTAATTGTAAGACGCTTTGTATAAACTAGCACTAGTTTAATGAGAAATTCGATACAAATAACAATTAACAATTGTCCGGATGTGCTATTATGAAACTAACTCTGAACAGACACGCAAGTTTCAATACATTTTATGAATGCATTATTTTACGTCTATGCATAATTCCCTAAATATACATTAAATAAGTTAACCTAAATATAGGTATACCACCCCTTCTGAGTTTTCCAACGCATGCACGCACATATCAAGCCGTGGTTGCATGGTATTAAAATTCGTGTGTATGGTCTATAATTTGTACGGGCTGTAGTATCCCCGAATATAGTTATCGGTTATTTTTAACCGAAAGCTACAAAAATGACTGACAGAGACAAACGACATAGAACGGCATGCATGGCTCTCTTGCAAAATATGAATGTATTAAAAAGCCGTAGTTACAAGTCACGTGCGCCGCACACAATAACCAAATAAACAAACCCCGGGAGTCGTTCAAAATCAGAAACGACCCATGCCTGGAGCGCTGGTTTACCTCTGCACAGTAGTCGGTGAACGCTTTAAAAATAACTTCTTCGGACCACTGTGAGTATAGGAATAATTACAATTTATATGTACAATTTGTTCTCGTTGTTTTCTTTTACGTGGTATTCCGTTGCATGTATTACTGACATTTTATCCGAGATTTTATGAGGAGCAAAAAAAGATAATGATTCCAAAACAAGCAAAACAGGATATCCATAATTTTGATATGAATTATGTCACAGCTAATGTAAATGCGTCGTTTGTTTAATATTATAGCAAATTTTTAAAGTAGATGTAGATACAGATAGCAAGTATAGAACGTGAGATAAGAAAAAAGTGTCGTATATATGTATGTACTATCGAGGGCAAACGTAATGCATCAAACTGCGATAAAACGCGTCTATTGTGGGCTTTTCGTTCTGCATTGTTATTGACGTAAACGTAACTGCAATAAACCGTATAGACGCAGGCCAGAGGGTAACAAGCATTTAAAAGAATTTAAACCTAGCGAATTGTGAATATATTGGAAATGAATATGATGATACTGAATTCAGGTAGAACGTAGATAAATTAATAAAAGAAACAAAAAGTTTATGATAAATTAGTAATTATGTTATCGTGCAAAATTAGAAACTTTAATATTATTTTCTTAGCATTCGCTTAATGTTTTAATTGAAACAATACAAACAATAGAATATGTCTTAAAGATATACAATATATATACAATACCATTAGTTTTCATAATAAGTTTTAATCGTTTCAATAATTGCAGCAATTACAGTAATTTAAAAGAGATTAAGAATTTAAAGGGAGCTATAGTATTATAACATGTATCATATAACATAACACTTCTGAAGTAAATTATAATTTTATAATCAAAAACTAATGAATCCTGAAGTACTTGCAAACTCTCTAATTTTACAAGATAACTTATCTATATAATCTAGTTAATAATTCTAGTCAGCATTACTTCTTAATATAAAGAGTAAATGCAACTATTGTAAATGAAATAATAATATATCGCTTTACTTTTCCTGGGAATATTTCTACCTGAAATTTACCTGCTAGGTATCCGTCTCTAATTCTAATTACAGCCGCCCAGTGCAAGTAGTCAAATGTGTCGAATACCTGCGGAAGGCTTGAAGTCTGATTCATTACTTTAGCCCTCGATAGTACATATACGATATACTGGCGACTATAGAAATATCTGTAACTAATTGAAGAAATTCCGACTAGTTAGAGATAGGTAAAATTCGAAATAGCCGTTTCCTTTTTTTATTTTGACATTACGTCGTTAGTACTCGAATATTAAAATAATATGTTGTAAACTTAGTTTTCTGCAACTTCCAATATTTTTGTTTCGACAAACCAATGAGAATCCTCAAGGTCACATTTAACTCACATACCCGACTCATATCATTACGTATTATCTAACAACCGTTGTTTTCAAATAATTTTACTAATCACCTTGTTCCACTAGAGTTGAAATTTGATTAAAGCTTGATATTGAAGATAATCATAACAACGACAAAATGTTACGAAGTTAATACATACAGTGGTAGACATGAAAGTAGAGTCACTGGGTTAAAAAACATATATCTATCGTAATAACGAGGTATGATACGGCGATTACACCGCCACTTACTATTGAAGTCTATAACCATGTTTATAAGCATAAGTTACCGAAATCCCATTTTGAATGAATCCAGAAATTTTGTCCTGGTCATAATAATAAAGTCACTGGCTCAACGCAGATCTAGTGATTGAAGCATATGGTTTACTGTGTTTTGGTGTGATTACATCAGAGTACTTTTTATTGAGAACCACAGAATTACTAATACATTACATATATATTGTTGTGTGTGTCACTAATGACACGAAATAAAAAAT
>ML219444.1:19273-48992 GCA_004785975.1 Popillia japonica
AAAAAATACACGGTCGCAAATACCACATTTCTAACTTATTTATATACATTTTGCTCTAAATCTTGCTGCTGTGCCAATACTTATGTGAGCCACTGTAAATACAGTCAACACTCCTTCAACGTGGTCCGTATAAGCGGTTAAATAGGACATTAATGTCCAAAGTCTAGGGAAAGAAAGAAAGCTTTTAAATGTGATAACACCTGGTTATAATAACTATCACCAAGAGTGTTATACATACAAAACAAAACAGAGGATTGTACATTCGTGGCAACTTTCTATTCAATCAGTTTTATCGGGACGAACGCATTTTTTTCTTCGTATAAGACACAATTTTAATATTATGTATATAATTTTTAAAAATTAATTTAAATATGAGTTGATTCATATAGGTATGTTGATACTGTATTGTTGTAATTTATAACATTATACGGCTGATACATAGCCAATAAATGGGTTAGCTCATATTAGATGAGCGTACGTTGGAAAAATATTTTTATTTTATCATTAAAATTTTCTTTAAGATTCTCTTGAAGTATCAGGCGGCACATTTGAATTATATGATGAAATTGAATTAAATTTTTCACTAAGAGGATGGTTAGAAAAATGAGTACACCTAAATTGCTAGATTTCAGATACAAATCAGTTATATTAATTTAATTTTGCTTATTTTTTTTATGGAAGCGGACTGTTTGAATTTTATAATACAGCAAACAATGCAATTCGTTGCCATCGCTGTTTTACACGAAAATTAGTCACTGATAGATAAGCGGGTAGAATTAAGTACATACTGGTTTAAAAGCGCAAGAGCCGAATTGGAAATATAATTTTAGGGTTGGTAACAATAATTAAGATTAGATAATATGTAATTAGACTTGCAACGAATAGTATATTCGGCCACACGCCGAATACCGAATATTCCGCGGACCATCTGGCCGAATAGCCGAATATTAGGCAAAAGTATTCGGCTGGCGCATGAACGAGAAAAAAGCAGTAAAAACGCCTAAAAATGCAGAGAAATTAGTCTTTCTGTACCATAATTTTCCACTTCTAAATTTTTATTACGATAATTCAAGTGCATAGACATTTATTTGATCATTTTATGTAAGTTTTTATAATATGGAAGTTGTTTATGTACTTATACTACTTTTATGAATCCCAGAAAAATATACCTATTGTTATAAAATAAAACTATATTTTTATTTCATCAATTACCTGACTACAACAAAACATCTTACTTAAAAGTATTCGATATTCGGCCGAATAGTACCTACCTAGAGACGGCCGTTGCGTTATACGTTGCGCCTGTAGTGTATACGATAATGTAGAGGCTTTGATTCTGATTAATATTAATTACATACACTTTATACGGTTATCATTTTCTACTAGGTATAAGTAGGTTTTCTCATTTGGTTAAAATTTAATTCAAACTCAAGATTTTTATTCCTGGATGACGCACTAAACAGTAGTTAGTTTTTCCGGCAAACCTAGTACTTGTTTACAATTAGTAAGTTAGCATAGGTGATAAACAAAATTCTAAGAACGGTGATGACGCTTCGTGGTAAATCAAGAAACTAGATTAAATAAGTAGTAAAATTACATTTTGTTTGCATATTTTAAAATTGTTCAACGTCGTATAATTATAAGATCACAAATTTAATCCGGTCTGAACTGTACCTAATGGTTTCAAAAATTGTGAAAGAATTTAATGATTCGTTGCACAAACAAAAGTAAAAAGGTTACATGCGTACACATTATAATGGCTCGGATAATTAATTACAAAACTATTTAACCGACAATTTTTAATCTAGGTAGGGATTGAGCGAGAAAGTATTGCGTAACCGGCAAGAGTTAATCGCAGATGAATTAATTATTCGTATTGGATTTTAAGATATAAATTCATCAGTATCAAAAACACTCTTTAAGCGTTTCTGAAACAACTGCTTTAAGACCACTGAAAAAATGTACATATTCGGTAATAATGTAGTATAGTTGTGGATAAGGATAATGCATTACTACAGCTAGTATATACCTATAAAAACAAATAATTTACAATGTGTTCAGGTATCGGAGTGCTCGACTACATTAACCATAAAATGCTAAGTAACAGTGATTCATAGGTACGTCAGAAGTTGCAGTATCTATAATAATATGACCAATGTATTTTTTATGTCATGCTAATAAGGCTGCAACTTTCGACGTATTAATTCATTGTTGCGCGCCGTCTATAGGACCAATAATCACTAAATGTTTGCAAAATTCTTCTATAAATTGCTCATTCACTGAACGATTTGGACAAGGCAGCCCGATTGTTAAAACCGCTCTCATAAATATAACACTGTTTTAAATTATTATATACCACAGTTTCTTGAATGATTTGCTTTTTGATAGCTTTCTCGATTTTTCCACAGAAATTAAACAATCCTTTAAATATATTTTTTATACATGATGAGCTCATGCTGAAGGATGCAAAGATTCTAATCACCGTAAGCTATTGAGTCATACTTATGTATAAGTATATCTTAATATTACTAACCTGTAATCTTTTTCTGTTTATTTTTTGATTTCTCTTGGACTTCAATTGGTGCATCCTTCTTTTCCTCCACAATTTGCGAGGTACTTTCCTGATCTTCTTGATTTGGAACGCGTACGGGTAAGGTAGCGTACAATTCTGTGATGTCCGGTTCGGGTTGTGGTATTTTTGGGCGTCGCGGCGCGAATGTTATCGCCACTTTCTTCCATTCGTATCTTCTACCGGCAGTTTGTTTAGGCTCACCTTTGTCGAAATCAAAATCCCATACATCTGAAGCGAAACGTTGTTCTTTTTTAAATTCCGATTCTAGGAATTTTCGAGTTGCTTCGTGATCTATAGGACCAAATAATTGTCGACTAACACATTTGCGACTTCTTGCAATTCTGATCGGACGAATCCTTTGCGATGGATCGAACATCGGCTGAATTACTCTGGTTGTCATCTTTCGTGTTTACGATATGTTCGCGTGCTTTATAGGTTAGGCAACCAAGGTTGTTATGCTTGCGACTTCTACGACACTATGCAAAAATGAGGTTTCGAATTGTTTTTACGTCCGTACTTTTCTTATTTATTAACACTGTCCAGATACAATAAGCACTGTATATCTACTGAAAATTGCGGTAGCTCAATGTTCTGAGTTAAGTCCGTTTTTAATTTGGATGGCGTCTCAAAGCGTACAAAAACACCAATCACTAGTAACTTTAACACAAGTACACCCTACCAGTTCCTTCGCGCGACTGTTCACAATAACCAACGCGTAATACGAAATAACGCACATAGTACACACACACACGCGACATTAGCGTTGTTACATATAGAACGGTGGAGAGGGGGAGCGTTCGAAACAACGGAAGAGTTCATGTAGCCCGTAACAGAGGGATGGCCGTTGCATTTTGTATGCGAGGAAATCTAAACGTATTAACCAATTTTTCCTAATTTCTGAAAATTGATAAACATTACCGCAGCGCAATAATTATTAGCTACTATTGCACTTTTGTTTTATATTAAATTTAGCCTTCGTTAGTACGTTTAACTGAAATGCGCGAATTGATCGCGTTAATTTCGTTGAATAAGTTCGCTTCATACCTACCACGTTTTTTAATCGCCCAACCATTTGCACTCGCAAAAATACATACATATATGTATGTATGTATGTATGTAGCGTCGTCAAGATTCGATATAAAATCGGTTTGCATTTTAGGTTTTAGGATTAATTTGCCGTTATTATATTGATATATAAAGGCATACGTTCTATATTGTGATCAGGTTTCAAATGTTGCATGCTTACAGTGAACCCAAAAAGTATTTGCTCACTTGATACTTTAGTGAAAAACAAGTTTATTTCCATTTAGACAAATTTTTAAATTTCGGACATCTATTGCATTAATCTAGTAGATATGACTATATTTTATTGTAGGTACAATACGGAAGCAAAACAGCATGTTCACTGAATGTATGTACATATACAGGGTTATTCACGCTATACCGCACGGAATATTGTGGCGAAAATACGTGACTTTCAAAAGGTTTCGTTTTTGGGATATATGCAGGTCTATTACGGGTATTATTTAAAATTATTTTGATATTAAACAGGGTGTCTCAAAAGCTCTAGAAATATCAAAGTTGTGTTTTTTTTTAATGGAACACTATGAATGTTATTGCATTTTCGGATTCTGCGATCAAAATAAGTGGTTGTTTTAATTAGGTTTATAATGCCTAAACCATAAGGTTTTTGCGGTAATTTGAATTTTATCCAAATCTAACTTTATTTGCAGATTTTAAATACTTAAGAAGTATTTTAGTTATGGAAGCAAAATTTACAATGAAGTGTACCAATAGATCATATTTTATATCCCAATTATAATAAAGTTGCCATCTTATACAGGGTGTCCAAAAATTAAAAGTGATCAAGTAAGAACTTTAAGTGTCTATAACTTGATTAATTTAAATAGGGCGCCATATTTTTTAACTTACCAGGAAATGTACTTTTTAATTATCTATCGAATGGTATCAATACCAAAGTCTTTGTATTTTTACAAAATACGCCAAATAATAGTTTTTTGTACGATTTGGTGTTTTTTATTTGTTAATGTATTTAGATGCCTGTGGTATTTAAAAATGTCAGATGACTTATTAGAGAATTATGTATAAGAATAATAATGAAGAATATCTTTACAAGTATTCACAAGCTTACGATGTAATTTATAGTACAACAATCCATTTCCAGACACTTACATATTGGTTTTTGAAAACCCCTGCCAACTCTGGACAACATCTGTGAGGTTAAAGTTTCAAAAGTGTCTTTTATGCGTATTTCTATATCAGGTGGTCTCAGAGGCGTAGTATAGACAATCCCTTTTACGTATCCGTATATAAGGAAATCTCGAGCAGTTAAGTCGGGGAATCTGGTGGGCCAATTTTAAAAAAAAGTCTTTCAATCCCTTTTACGTATCCGTATATAAGGAAATCTCGAGCAGTTAAGTCGGGGAATCTGGTGGGCCAATTTTGAAAAAGAGTCTTTCAATCTACCTGCTTTAAAAATTGGCATTGAAAATTGCAAAAGCTATATGATTGCTCTGATGTTACAGAGCATTGTCTTCATCTTCAGTAACAGGTTCTCCAGTAATGGTTTAATAGTCTCTCAAAAACGGCTGACTTAGAATGATTTCTTACAGAAAACCTATGAGCAAAAATTCGAGAAGGCAATGAAAAATTTTGTTTATATTCTCCAAGAATAAAGATCATATTAATGCGCTCTTCTTTATTGTAAATCTTCATTGTGAGTAAGCAACACCACAACAATATTCAAATAATAACGATATCCCGACTTAACTTCCCTAGATTTCTTATTATGTGGATACGTAAAAGGAATTGTTAATAATACGCCGCTGACACCACACGATATAGAAATACGCACCAGAAAGGTTTTTGAAATTTTAACCCCACAGATGTTGCCCAGAGTTGGCAGGGGTTTTCAAAAACGAATATGTACGTGTCTGGAAATGGAGTGTTGTACCATAAATTGCATTCTAAGCGTCTGAATACGTGTAAAGATATTCTTCATTATTATTCTTATACATAATTCTAAGTCATCTGACATTTTTAAATACCACAGGCATCTAGATAGATTAACAATTAAAAAACACCAAACCGTACAAAAAACTATTATTTGGCGTACTCTGTAAAAATAAAAAGACTTTGGTATTGATACCATTCGATAGATAATTAAAAAGTACATTTCCTGGTAAGTTAAAAAATATGGCGTCCTATTTAAATTAATCAAGTTATAGATTACTTAAAGTTTGCAAATAAGGTTAGATTTAGATAAAATTCAAATTACCGCAGAAACCTTAAGGTTTAGGCATTATAAACCTTATTAAAACAACCGCTTATTTTGATCGGAGAATTCAAAAATGCAAGAACATTCATAGTGTTCCACTTAAAAAAACACAACTTTGGGACACCTGTACAATATGAAAATAATTTTAAAAAGTACCCGTAATAGACCTGCATATATCCCAAAAATGAAACCTTTTGAAAGTCACGTATTTTCGCCACAATATTCCGTGCCGTATAGCGTGAATAACCCTGTATGTAGGTTTATTTCACAATGGTTATAAGTATTAATGAATACAATTAATACAAATGATGATAAAAGTGAGCGTAGCTTCCAGGTATATAAGACATCAGATAAATAGGAGAGATATTATATCTAATAGTATTAATAATTCGGACTTACAACCTGCAACCTGCATTTGAATTCTGCAAATGTTTTCTTCCTGAATCATTGTGGTAATACTGATGTCTAACTTTTCAATTGAAATCTATCATGCTGGCCATCCAATGCTTCTTCGTCCCCGAATTTCTTTGGGAAAGCCGTTGTTCTGTTATCTTGGCCGTGTATGTATCTAGTGCTGGAGCTGTAATCATTCTGAAGAGGTGTTTTAGTTCTGCGATAGTCGATATTGTTAAGTAGGAAATTGAAATTTCTGTATGCAGGTGCGTACTAATTGTTTTTGGGTTGAATGCTGATATGACTTAGCATCAATCATCAATCAATCAATCGGTGTGTTTGCAGTTTTTTTGGAGATTATAATACATACTTGTAATTTTCTTACTTCTATATATATTTTTGAGTTAATATTTGTACATGTAACCATACCAATTCACTGATACTATACTACATCCATTTGTTGCAACCGATGTTATACGATTCTCTTTATATACTCGTCCGTATAATATACTTTAATGACTACAAGTTATTAAGAGTGACTTTCCACATCAAGAAGTGCATGAATGCAACCGTTTTTAAATCGTAGTAGCGCACTTCGCAAGCTACTGCAAAGCGCGGCGAACCGTTAATTGCTGCCCACCCAATTCTATTTACTTCTTCTGTCAGGATGTGATATATTTGATGTACGCTGCTAGCAAGTTAATTTCAGTGTCTGAATGTATTACAGAATTAATCGTATGTAGACATTCTTACATTTTTTATTAGGAATGCTGTATCGTTTTTTGTTGAATTCGAAGTGTGCATGTTTAACTGTCTACAATATATCATCTGTGATTGAATAAGCAAACTTAAATAAAATATGAAATAGTCAGATATGTATATAGTTTTGCAATTAAATTTTAACATACGTACCCTCCTACCGGAACTGTTAATATAAGGGTAGTTACTCTCTTCAAGAGCAAGAGTATACAATTTCACTGATATTATCACACCATAAACGTATACAGTACCAGCTAGTTCAAACAAGCTGCCAACTAAATTATTAATAAAATATTGTTCAGAAATTAATTTGATTTATAGACGAGCATAAATTGGTTTTTGTGGCCAAAGGTAATCAAAATTGTTAAGCAATGATTGTATCTTAAACTGCAAAGTTTTGGCTATACAAATTTTTCCTTATCAGACCGATCCTTCCGCTGTCACACCTTGAATACGTCAATCGTATTTTTTGACAACGTGCATAATCGTCAATTATGATATGCCCAACCCTTTATAGGGCAAAATTTGTTTTTGAAGAAAATGGCAATAAAATCGGTTTATTTGGGTAAAGATCTAGTTACCTAGACAGAATTAAAAATTACGTGTACTAGCTATAGTTATAACACAAAAAACTGTGGTGGTCCCAGTTAGAACCACAAAGCCTTGGCGTAATTTACAACTTGTGGTTCCCATTGGGACCACCCGAATTTAATAGAAACGTTTAATTACAAAATAAGTAGGTATATACATCAATTACAATTATTATAACTATTTCTGGGTCTGAAAGCTCTCGAAACAATTAATACATTGGCCAACATCATATTTGGAGCAAGAAATACGACTTCTCTTCAGAGCATCATGTGTACCTACTACAGAATGTGCAGCGTCGTTTTGTTCCTTTTTGAGGAAAAGGGTCTCCTACACCTTTGAGAGAAAACGAATTTTCTACTGTTACAGTCCTTTTAGATTTTCTTTTCAATTTGTTTCTACGAATTTCTGTTGGTTTCTCCTGGAGTAGATCTTGTTGAAAAATCCTTGATTAGCTGGTTAGCTAATACGCTTCGATACTGAATTTGTGCCATATTTTTTTATTACTACTAATAAGCTGATAGTGGAAGAGAACATATGAATTGACGATAGCTGCATCTACTAAGTAGTAGAAGATTTTGATCCACCAGCGTCGTGATTTTCTAGAAATTAAGTAGCATTCCATCAACTGATTGAAGCGATCCACCCCGTTCATATGGTTATTGTAATCTGCTACGGCAATCAGACAATCTATATCCTCTTTTTGTCCTATATTCAAAATGTGTCTATGTAAGTATATTTAAGTTAAGATAGTGAATGTTTTTATTTTTTGTAATAACATCTTAGCGGACTGCAATTATTCATTGAAAACATTTGTAACATGAACTGTTATGTTTTATAAAGTAAATTACTAAATATATTTACCATTTTTTCTAAAATTAAGAGCAAAAACATTAACAATAACGAGCAACCCACATTATCTTACTACTTGCACTAAACGCTTTGTGGGTCCATTTGGAAGCGTTTCCTAGAAAACACAAGATTATTTCACTTTCTGGATCCGTTCGGGACCACATTTCGTTAGTAGCTGATAGAAATATCATTAAGTCCATATTCGCTTAACTATGCCATGCAATATTGCCGTATGAACAGGAAAAAATGTGGTCCTTTCTGGGAACACAGACCTATAAAGGGTTAATATATAATAAATCAAAAAATAAATTAATTTAGACCTAAGAGACCAGTTATTAATAACAATCCTAAGTCTGTATTAAATATTTACAAGAACGAATTGTTGGAAAATAGAATATCTGTACCTATATGTATTTCGTATTCTTGAATACATTCCCCATAATCATTCACTTGAAGCAAAGCTACTAAAGTACTCTTATAGCAGTTTCAGAATGATTGGCATCAAGTTCATCAAAATAGTACTCTACAACTGCAATATACTGCTCGCCATTTAGAATTTTCTTCCGACAAGAAACAATGAGTTTCAGACGTCACTAAAAATCTGAAGGGACTACATCTAAATTTAAAATCGATTTTCCGGAAAAATGTGATGGTGTATTATACTGATGGAATAGCATACTTTTTCAAAACATTATAGTTGTTTTTCGTAATAGCAGTTTCAACTCTGTTCAGAAGGACAAGGGCTACATATTTTTGTCAAAGTCAAATGGGTAACACCTGGAGGAGCAAGTGGATGTTGATATTCAAGCTTTTTTGAGATATTTAATGAACAGAAGCGTACACTAAATCAGTGCCTACTATCATTGGCTTAAACTAACAATAAATAGTTAAGTGGGTACGTAACTTTTTTTAAAGCACGAACCTTGTGGGATATTGTAAAATAAGTTAAATATTAATGTAAATGCAACAGTAATATCGGACAAGTACAAAATTGATGAAGCAGAACTAAAGCTGATTACAGCAGAAATGTAACGAGTCCAACGAACCAGATTTGTGCAAAATACACTTAACATACAGTTAACAATTAATGTTTAGCCAAATTGGAATTATAAGGACATTGCGCAAGTATGGCGTATTTGGCTCAATAACTGCTACAAGTAGCACCTGTGGGTAGGAAAGGAGCAATTATTGGATTGTACCGTGAGGTTTGGCGAACAGTGAGCATACATTCAACCACATTGTGGGCATCACACTGGATCTTGTTGTACTCCCTATATTAGGAAGCGCCTAGATTTGAGTTACATACGATTTACGAGTACATGCACCTATAGGTACCTATATTGTATAATAGAAGGTTTTACGAAAAACACCATATACAGGGTGTCCGCGATATACAAAGCATGCTTTTAAGGGATGATAGCTACAACGATTTAGAAACAAAAACATATAATACACCTTGGGTATATCTGTAAGCGTAAACGAGAAAAAAAATTATTTTTCATGTCACAAACTTCGACGCATACTGTACACCGGCAGCTGATCAGTGCAAGATTTACCCGACGATTACAGGCGTGTGTTCTTGAAAATGGGCAACACATCGAGCCTTTCCTGTAATATATTTTCTCCTGTCTCTCAAAAAAGTCCTTTTTAGGACCACCAATTTATCACAAATAAAAGAAAAGAACTCAATTTTGTAGTAGCGTTTACGAAAGAGCTTAAAGCGCCATAACATAATTGCAATAATTGCATTGTTGTCGTTCAATGCGACTTTCCCCAACTTAAATTTTTATTTACCGATCGGAGGCTGCTATTAAATACGCCCTTTTCACTATAACTTCAATATAACATCGATTTTATTGTCATAACATTATTAAAAAAACCGCAAAGGCACCTTTATTTTAAAACGTATGGCCATTGACTTCGTACGATACAAATTCAAGGTCGTATAAACAGATGATGCTTGGCTTGCATCTGCGCTTCTAGTGAATACGTGTACAGTATGGTGGAAGAGAAATGACACCACGCTTCAATTTCAAAGTATTAAATAATTCGTTTTCATCGTTGTTTTCAGTTATTTTCAACCCTAAATTTTTGATATGGTTTTTTGGTTATTTAAGAAGCAATATGGATGAGTTTTCTTGTACAGTTTGACCAAATAAGGTTTTTTAGAAATAATTTTTTTTCTCGTTTACGCTTACATATAGACCCAAGGTGTATTATATGTTTTTGTTTCTAAATCGTTGTAGCTATCATCCCTTAAAAGGATGCTTTGTATATCGCGGACACCCTGTATGGTTACATTAAAGGCGAGACAATAAAGACAGGACGTTAGCCGGTTTTCCTGGTTAAAGTGCAAAGATAGGGTTTATATGCCCCACATTACACGTAGCGAAATAAACACAAACGAAAGAAAAAGTAAAAAAACAAATGAAGAGCTACCAACAATTAACACAAGAATAACAGGAAATATTTGTGAGTGTTTAAGAGTAATAAATCAAGAAACAGCACAACGAAAGTGGTACTAGAGAAAAAAATAATAAGGCAAACAAATGTGCTACCTAATTAGCTGCTACAACAAAATTAAACTTTTACATAACGCCATATTTATATGTAGATCAATATCTTGCGCTGTTTCAATCAAAGCCGTTTAAATTAAGCGTTTTAGACGAGTGAATGAAATAAGTAAAGGATATAATCCTTGATTTTATTCAATACTAGTGCAGGTTGATGATAAAATGAGAACGGCGAAGAGAATATGGAAATATGTAAATAAGCTTGTATATAAATTGTATATTATAACCGCTTAATAATATTTAAACGACCCGTGGAAAATCTATTACACCAAAACACTTCTCTAAAAAGTTTTATCTTTATCGGCCTATATTAGCTGATAAAACAAGTGGTTGATGAGTTTTACTAATTTGCTTTTATCTATTCCACGCGTATCAACCTTAGATAACGCTCAGACGTCACAATCATTTTGTTGTATTCTTATGGTAACAGCTAACACGTAAATACTTAAACTGATTAAAATATTCAATTTTTATGGTTTTTTCTTGACGAAATATTGTATATAATCTTGTTATATCGATGTAATAACAATAAGTCATGTATCATATAATACATGCAAAATATAATAGTAATAATTAAAAAAAAGTTAGACAACCAACACATCTTAAACAATTCCCTAAATAATACTTCATTAAATTAATTTGTCAGAAGTCGGAGCAGCTTTCATACAGGTACAATAATCTTAAATACAACCGTCCTTACCACCAAAGAAATAAGAAATCCATCTAATGAAGCACATAAAAGAAATATAAGAAAGAAACGTTCAGATCCCAGACGGATAGGTAAATCCGTATAGTGAATAATGTCTGGTAGCGTATGTTTCATGTATATTAACCTTGACGGATGTTTCCTGAGTTAAAAAGGGAAACTGATTTCTGTTTGGAGGGTGAGAATATCCGTCGCCGAGTAGTGCAGCGGATGTATGGTGCGACCCCAACGTATGGAAGTGGAAGGTAAATAATATTCCGGGATCTGGAAAGTGACGATGCTTTTTTTGTCTTAAACTATGGTGCTCGTAGGAAGATATCTGCAAAGGAGACTGGCATTTTACAATACAGGCAAAATACAAAGTAAAAATTTATTTTGTTTTTACTATACTCGAAACGTACCTGTGTCATATTGATTACAAGACTTACGTAATTAGAAATTGATAAAATTACTTAAAAATTAGATATAATCAGGTTTCTGTTATCTCTAATTACCAACGTAGATAACGTAAATGATATGTAGCTTTTGCTACTTATATTTACAAAATAAGTGCATTAAAAACTGTACGAACCTTCAAGTTTTATTAATTTTAGATTTATCGATTTAGTAGCAGCAGAATCTATACAAAAATGGTTTCTGGAACAAACAACGCCTTTGGAATGGCTTGTCATCAAATACAAGCTTTCTCTGCAAACCAAATTGATTTCTTTGTATGTACTCATTATAAAAGAGAGTTAAATTAAAAAAAAATCTGACAAGGTGACAAATTTAAAGCCGCTGCAAGAGGAATAACGTTTGCACTTGAAGTAAAAGAAAGAATTGTGATATTGCTTTTGTATTAATTAGTACAGTTCCCAATACCGTGACATAAAGTTTTGAGGATATTGTAAAAATCGTAACACAAATTTAACTCATTAGACTCTAGACATACATACATCATAACTATAACTGGACCCTTATCAAGCTGCAAAGCAAGTTAGGGCATATGAAAACTATGCAACCCACGGTAGTTAAGAGTTACCTTTTATCTGTAACACATGCTAAAACCGTTTGCGTTACCTAATGCTGGATGAATGTTCTTCGGCATTCTGAACTCTAAGATATACAGCCCTTCTAGCATAGAGCCGATGAAATGTCGGCCGCTTAATTGCTGTGTGCTATCAGGAGTTCAGCTCCTTTAGGTGCGGGATCAACGGTTTCTCCGACCGAGACGCCCTAAGAAGGATTTATTTGGTCAACACCATCACATATCAGTTCTGAACAGAGATGTAGAGGTCCCAATAGATTTAAGCATTGCTCACAAAGTATCCGGTTTTGGATCTCTTAACTTGCGTTTTCCTGAAGCTGGATCGGGTCGCAATACCATATTGGAATAGGTTGCAAATGCAAATCCCAACGGAGGAACTAAAACACAGCGTACACGAAGACAATTTGCAACGACGCTAAAATCCTATGTCGCATGTAGGCACTGCATGTGGCCACTCATAGATTTAATGCACAGACTCTGCAACCTGCGACAAACAAAAGGTGTCGCCACCGGGTGTGGTGTACACGATGGTATCATCTGCATACATTGCCAACCTGGTGCAAAATCGTCCTGGGCGTGGAAAGGATAAAATGCTTAGAACCCACAAGCCAATCATGTGGAACCCCAGTATCGATGGGCGAATGGCGCGTGAGGTATCTTAGTTGGTAAGGTTATGTTGACCAAGTAGGAATGCATTAGAGTAATCATATTGGTAACGAGATCAAAACTGGAATCGATTCAAAGATTTTGTAGGTTTATCTTCCATAACCTGATGAACATCAAGTAGGTACGTGATTTCTAGCCGACAGAACAACCCACAAATCATGTCAACACATTTGGAAAATCAATGCACTTCCTTTTGTTGTTGTTTCATATAAGCAAATGAAAACGTTATTACCTTATATTTTGTCTACACTAATAATCAAAAATGCCATGTCATATACATTAACGATGTTGCAGTGAAATATGGTAAACATGTCTATTCAGGAAGTCTCATTAAATGAAGTTCATGAACTACATTAGTTACCCTAAGGTACAATAAGAAGTTAATTTCTAATCCCAGAAACCTTACAGATTGAATTTGGAATAAATACTGCACACTTTCTTTCTATTTCTGAGTGTAAGTCAACGTCAAATAATGACTTCACAAAACTTGCCTGTGTTATGCCACAATGTAAAATTTTATAAGTAGTTTCTACATTTTGAAGATTACTCCCGGTCTGTACAATATTTCGCAAGCTCTAAAAAGGTAAGAGATAATTTGATTATAAAGTTACCACGAAATAATATGCTTAATAGTTTGGAATAACATATTGCACTTCATATATTAAGACCAAGCTATCATAAAGGGGCGCATTCTTCGTTAGAATTTCCGGTAAACTTTGAAGGTCAACTGGCTTAAATGTTTCGCAGAAATTCTTGTTTATCGATACAAAAAAGGTGCCTTCTCATATTAATACCTACATTGTAAAAAATTCTTATAGCTTTAAATACCTTGCTCGTTCGTGTATTATAAAAATATTTATTATTATGATTTAAACTAGATTGAATTGTAATAATAATAGAGCAGATGATAAAGCGCAATCTGGTCCAAGAAATACCATAATAATACCATAGAAATTGAAAAATGTCAACTTATTGTAATAATGTTATCATAAGAAACAAAATGTTTAAGGTGTTATTTTGAAATGACACTGCGTGGGAAAAATATTAAAATACTGTAAGAGGATCGTTCGATAACTACATGGCATAACAAAACGCAACACAGTTATTCCAACGATATTCCAAATTAGCAATACCTTCATTGTGAATCCAAGACGTTGAAATCTCTTACCGTCGAGCCATTTTTTCAGGTTTGAAAATAGATGGTGATCGTTAGGAAATACGGCGAATCAGGCACTAATTCAAATTGCAGTTCATGAATTTTCGCCATTGCAATTGTAGACCCGTAGGCAGGTGCGTTACCCTGATGGAAAAGTACTTTGTTCTTTGCCAAATGAGGCTGTTTCTCTTAGAGTTTGGCGTTCAGTTTTTGCAACAAATTGCCATAATACTCGCCGTTTTTTGTTTTCCCGTTTTCAAAGGAGTCGATCAAAATAATGAGAATTTCAGCCTTTCCTGCTGATAAAACCGTTTTCGCTTTTTTTAATGGAATAAAACAGATGTATAATTTTATTTGAGTTCCCGCAAATATAGTAAATACAGCTTATTCCATATAAGCTAAACAATAAAAACGAAAAGCAATGTATGTATTCATTTTTTGTGGTAATAATGATCTAAAAAAATGCCACAAGAAAGTAAACGCAAAATCTTTTCCCGCTCAATTATTTCTCGTACCTACACATCTGTGCGCATACGTAGAGAATTAACTTGACTAAGACGACAGGTGTATTTTATAGCTTAGAGGGATGTGTTGGAGCACTACCTGTATTGCGTCTGTGAATACGTACAAAAGGTATTCAGGTAGACAACAACTTGGTGCTCTAATTGTAAAGATGTTATTAGTGATCATAAACAGCAATTATGTATACAACTTATATTTAACTTCTAAATGTGAAATTATTAGAAATAGGTCTAGTTCAAACAATAAAATAGTTTTGGTTAGTTGATATTTATTCTGATATTCTATAAAAAAAGGTCTTCAATTAATTGCTTATTAATTATAATAAAACAATAATTTTTCGTAGCTTTAGCTTCAATACCATTTATTGTTGTGGGTGCAGGTGTAATGGTTTCCTAAGCCGTGCTCTTTGTATAAATTATCACTGTAGCTCTTGTTATGTAAAGATGTTTCTATATCTTTATGATGTCATCTGGCCTTCATTATCCTACCTACAGGTTAAAATAGTTATCTTCTAGTTCCCTCATAGATATATTTGTACTACTATCTCATATAAATATGTTAATAAATACTTTTAAATCAAATAATGTCACACTTTTGCATTAAATAGCACAAATTTCCCAGGTGCCAGTATATCAATCGATAAACTTGCTATGGCCACATTTCTCTTATCGTTATTCTGCCGCTTTGTCCCTTCATTCTAACAATTGTTTTTCTAATTTTTGAAAATTTTGAATCAACATTTTATTAAATTTTACTATTAGGGTAGAAAGAGAATATCCCAATTATCACTTCCTACCCATCGTGCAACCAAGCATAAAAAATTCTTACGTAGGTGTGCCATGTCTGTGCCAGGTCTTACTTGATAATAAACAGACGAAAGTCAATTACAGAAATTGTTCTGTAAATAATAATATATAATATTCAATGTTTAGGGTATTACATATTAGTTTAATAAAGTTTCATAAATATACATATATTATAGCGGCAAAGAGAACATTTTAAAAATGATTTGCTTGTTTGGTTGCCTAGTTAAGATAAAAAAAATGTTTATGCAAAATAGACTTTAGTGATTCTTCAAGCATAATGTATTTGATAAAGTGATAGATAATGCTGTCATTTATATTTACAATTGAGATATTTGTGTAATAGGGTAGTGCAGTTTTAATTCACTTCGCATTATCACAAATAGTTAAACAATAATAAGCATGTAGAAACATTTTGATCATTTCAGTGAGTTTATAGTTTTATACTGGTACTGGAATGCATTGCAATTAAATATGTAATCCTAATCTGTAAAGCTTTACTTAAATGCTATAACAAAAAAGGAAATGAAAAATATATAGATTTGTACATATTTGTATAATTACATACCTATTACTTGCTATTATTTATAATAAAATCCCATTGGAACTTTAGTTAAATAAATAAATTCATTACATGATTACATATGATAGAAAATTAACATAATTTAATTCAGTATGCAAATATTACATTTTATTTTGTTATATTAATCGAAATAAATTTTAAACTAATGATATTTAAAGTAGTTGTTGATGACGTCCCTATAGATTTTGTAAATGAAATTAAGTATTTAGGGGTAGTAATAGACAATAGTCTATCGTTCAAGAATCATGTAGATTTTATAGTGAAGAAAGTAGCTAAGAAGATTAGTTTTTTAGGTAAGATTAGTACTAAGTTAAACACATGGACAAGAATACTTGTGTATAAGACTATCATTGCTCCACACTTTGAATATTGTGCTTCAATTTTGCTTTTAATTGGTGAAGGTGATATGTATAAATTACAAAAATTACAAAATAGGGCTATGAGAATAATTTTGGGATGTAGTAGATATACAAGGGTTACACTCATGTTGGATATGTTGCAGTGGCTTAGTATTAGACAAAGAATTTATCTGAACAGTTTACTTTTAATTCATAATATAGTCAATAATAATCTTCCTGAATATATGAATAGGTTTATTGTATATAATAGAGATATTCATATTTATAATACTAGAATTATAAATAATTTTAGGTTACCGTTAAATAGAAAGTCTTCCTCTCAGAATAGCTTGTTTTATAAGGGATTGAAATTGTACAACGAATTACCAGATAGAGCTAAACAGGCGGGTAATAATATTGGTAAATTTAAGAAGTTTTGTAGTGTTTATGTTAAAAGTTTATATAATATTTAATGTAGAATGTATGTAATCTTTGTAATCAAACCATCTTAACGATGAATAAAGTTATTTATTATATTATTATTATTATAGTTATTATTTTTGACTATATTACACTTCATTTGTATTGGTTATATTCATTTGAGCTATGTATGGCTGCGATGTCCGAGTGGTTAAGGAGTTTGACTCGAAATCAAATGGGCTTTGCCCGCACAGGTTCGAATCCTGTTCGCAGCGACTATTTTTTATTCTGTTTTATTATTATATTATTCTAAACACTTTTGGTTTGGAAATTTATACTTACTCTTATCGAGTACTATCTCTTAAAGGATGTGTTACTAATCTGATCCTATAATATGTAAGTATAGATAAATTTCAAGAAACAGGCAAGTAATTTAAATAAAAATTGTTAAATAAAAGAAAATAATTGAAGTTTATTATCTTTGTCACGTAAGAACATATTATTCCTAGTCGTCTTCATATTGATTAGAACTGCAAATATTAAAATGGTAATATATATTTGTACTGTATATGTGTCTCTCTTATACAAACCTGCATAATAGGTTGTATACGTTTAGGCGCGTAATATTTTTTAAAAGCTCTTATTTTTTAATCTGTCGCGTACCTACTTAGTTTTAAGGTTTATGTTTCTGTCATCAGTATCATTATTGGATACATTTTAGAAAAATTTAAAATATCTGAAAACAATTTAAACAAAAATTTTTTGTTGTTCAACATTTTTAAAATTGTTGTTTCGTAAATTGTAAAAAACCTCTCTGTTTATATTTAAATTAATTTTAATTGTTTAAGGTTATCCGCAGTCTTACGAATTTCTTCCGAAAGTCTAACTCACAACAATACTATACACAATATTAGAATCAGTAATAAAATGAACAATTTGTGCGCATTGCTTGATTAAAACGTATTATGGTTTCCTTTGATGTTGCAAAAATATAATAGATGTTATGTTTAAAGTATAAAGCAAAAGAAAACAGCATTCATTAAGGAAAACATATTTTGGAAAATATGTAATTTTATATATGGCCCTAAAATTAAATAATAAAAAATTCAATCTTCTTTAAAGTAGTTTTGTAACTCTGATAATAAATATCTATATGTATCTCCCATATGGAAATTTCTAATAACATCATCATTTATTAGTTTTTCTAGGAACTGACACATTTTCTTCTGTAAAAACCAATGTTTTAGTGATTTGGACGATAATTTTAGAATAGTTCGTGACTGCGCGCCAGTTTTTACTAAGTTGATAGTGTATTGAAAATACAAACATTGCTAACTACTCCATTGGTATTACTGGTTAGTTTATTTTCGTAACAAAAGCTTTAAAGGATGTTATCTGAACAAACAACATTCGTTTTTGAATACAAATGAATATTAATATTATTGCACAACACAACCCATTAAGTCTGTAAGACAATAGGTTCATTTTGTCGGTAGTCGTTTCGCTAACGAGTTATTATTGTTTTGGGCCATTCTCTAGTCTTTCTTCAAACTAGAATCTCAAATAAAAAAGAAAGATGGTCTATAAGAAAAAAGAGAGACAGTTTTCTTTAAATTTTCTACAGCCTAAAGTCGTTTACAAAACTGATAAATTGCAGTGCAAAAACGTTAGAGTTAAATAAAATTGGAACGTGCAAAACAGACACAGGAGCGGAAATCGGTATTTATCTAAGTTTTGACGGCATTAAGACCCAACAAGCTTTTAAGCAACATACTTACTATTGAATGTGCAAGAATATGAATAATTTATTAGACATCCAGCATCACTAAAGATTCTAATACGCGTACCTCTGGGATTGTCGTTGTTGTCGCGTAAACTAGGATTGTATACGCAGTCTTAGATTTATACTGATGTGTATAGCGATTTACTGAGGATATGAGGGCAATGGAAGTGTCGAGGATCTTGCAAAGAAAAGTGCATAATCCTGAGTCATTTGATCAGAGCCATTTTGTGGTTTTACCAAGAACTCTTCAACACTGATCAAAAAATTCCAGCGTAGTCTAACACTCTACTAACCGGTTTTTGTCCATTGTTCCAATAATGGACGATTTTAACAAGTTGTAATTTTACAGGTAATTTTTCTGTATTCTTGATTTTATACAGCTGAAGAATTGGCACAATTATAGGACGATGAGGATTTTTGGAGGGCAGACGTTAGACTCCGACAATAAATCTTTGAGCACGATTATTTTTCATGGCACACTAGATAAGTATGGATGAACTATGTGTGCATTTTTCCAAAAAGGCTAATTATCCTATATATCACTGAATTTCTTTGTCTGTAGATAATTTTGTTGATAGGCATGGCTAGTTATTTATTTATAGTTTGACACAAAATAAATGTCAATTTTATTCCACGGTCGAAGTTGTCACGAAAACCAGATTATATATATTGTAAATGTTTTTGGAATAAATTTGACTTTTTTTCGAATTGCAATGTTATCATTGACCTAAAAAGTGGAAAAACTTTCTGGATAATAAGATAAGTTAAAAAAGGTCATAAAAATACTATATTAATTGTATTTTTTGTAATAAACTTTCCTCTCTCATACGATTTTTTAATTAAATTTGCCATAAAAGTCAATACACCCTTTCATGCCCCATAGTTCCAATTTTGGAACATGCTGTAATTTGGTTATAATTTAGATTTTTCAAAAAATGTATCATTTGTCTTTTCTTTCAACTGCTGTGAATTCAAAAATTTCCAAAACAAAAACTAATTAGCAAAAACGGGCTAAATACAACCAAAAAAAATGCATTGGATTTTCAGCCACTACGTTTAAAGTTCTATCTCAACAAAATAGACTTCCTACCTTACCAACATAAAATCACATACTGGGTGGCATCTATTAAATAATGAAATAATTAAATATGTTTTCACACTTGTTTCAGTCAAGTGAGTACGGTGTCCGGATTAAATATTTTGTAATGATGAAAACGACTGGTCTATATCGAGTGATGTTATATTTTCAAATGCAAAGTAATCCTTGTAACAATTTAATGAATCTTCCCATGTACATATGTACTTATACCTTCACAAATTTGTCTTAGTATGAGGAAATCTGAATCCTTGTCAATAACACGTTCAAATTTTCACATTGCACACTCATCTCTTTCGCGTTTCGCCGCACATATGTAGGTGTGAGTGAATATCATCCATAATTTGAACAAAACCCATAGACATCATCGAACTATTTTGTAATTTTTCAATTCTCTCCGTTAGTCTATCGAAGTTCTTGCGAATATTTGTAAATGCCTTTACCTGACTATCTGTGGCTCTTCTTGATAGCTTCAAGGTGTCTCCGATTGAATTGTATGTAAAACTACATTTTTTACGTGATTAAAATGTTCGCAGTACTAAATCGCAGCATCTAGCCATGCTCCCCAACGTGCATTAATCGGTTGTGGTGGTGCAGGCACGTTGGGGCACAGTTCATGAAATGTTTTTGTATGTGTTGGGGACTTTAGAAAGACTGCCTTCGTAGGAGTTATTAAAAGAATTGCGCCACAAGGGTTAAAGCATGGATTTTACACGTTATATGTAATGAATTACCGCTGTGTTCTTTAAGAGATCGGCCTAGAGAAAACAGCTTTTGCAGGATGTTGGAATTGTTCCATTTTATGATCCATCACATTCACCACACATTTTTTTGCCTATTGGTTGTTTCATCCACACATACATCACCTGCCACCATTTGTTATCTTTCAATTCTACTTAGTTTTTCTTTCAACATGGTCACGTGCAGATGACATAACGCTTTTTACCGATGTTCGATTGATTAATGTGTAATCCGAATTCAGAAAGATTCTTCGTTTAATTAAATTTTAGTTGAGAGTAACACCAATAAAGAATTTAAGATACATGGCAGGCAAATGTACATATACTTTGAATATATAGTTCCATATTCGAAAGCAAAGAATTATGTACTTGTTTAAAGGGAAGCATAGACATTGTGAAGTAACAGAGTTTTAGTAGATAGGTCTTGAACAAAAATTACCAATTTTCGAGGAGTTATTGATAAAGATCTGCTTTCGAGCAGCTGATTCATACAAAACTGCTTAAATTTATTACATACATACGTCACTGTTTCTTACTTGGTCTTTGATTAACAAAATAAACATGTTGGATAAATTAGATTAGTCATTATATATTGTTTACGTGGATTTCTGGACAAATGTTTTCAAACTAGACCACAACTTTTGTAATAAAACTATTTTGTGAATTTCTGAAGAAAATACATTGATAAAATTACGATGAAACGTAAATGCAGTAAAATGAGGTAGAAGATCTAGGATTATAGTTACATACATTTTCAATACCTATCCATTACTATATAATTAAGAATCCTTCAGGCAAGTTTTATAATTGTTTTATTTAACGTCACCTAAAACATATATAAGTTGATACTTAATTTGCTACCTGAATAGGCAATGAATTGTAATAAGAACGCTTAGACGTTAGGCGTACTCCTTGTAAGGTCTCAAACAAATTAAGTCGACCGTAACAAATATGTGAAAGAAACGGCGGAGGCTTTATAGACATCAAAAAACAAACGAACGATGTTGCCTCATGAATAAGTCAGAGCCTGCTGCTATTTTGTGCGATGAGATTTGGTTCCGAATCGGGGAACAAACACAGGAAGTCTCTCGCAATTAAGCCTAATGGTAACGGTGAAAAGGTGATGGTGGGGGAGTTGAAACCAGGCGCTTCCCATTGGTAAATGAACACGATAGCAGCAATTGTTTTACGCTTCCGACTCTCTCGCAAAGCCGGGTCTGGAAAAAAATGTACAATGCATACTCGTTTAGAATCTTCAAACTGGCGTAAGATGTAGTTATAGTGATTGTTTATAAATATTTTTTTTGTGGAAATTCTAATTTCTGTTCAGTTATGTAATTTTGAAATTTGTTGAAGCCCGGAAACGGGAACTGACATGATAATGGTTACTACGAAAACATTACAGGAATTTGCTTCTAACGAGATTGCGATCAGGTATTGTCTTGTTTAAAAATGTTTACTTTATGAAATGTTTAATGTACTCTTTTTGAATATTATGTATGCATGCACCTTTCTACTGACGTTATATATTTTTACTCACACTTGAAATGCATTTATTTCTTTATTAATGTTTCTAAAATATGATTGATTAATATTCATAGAATACTCCACTTGCACAGTGCATAATTATAAGCATTGCTACCAAATTCAGAAAAAAAACTGTGCTTCTAGTATTATTATTACACTACGGAATGTTGGTGTTCGTCTTTCTTGAAACTGCAAATAAACTACAGTTTGAACTGGTGACACATGTTTACTGAGTTTAGTTTTTCATGTGTTATTTTACCAGCGTTATTTGAAATTGTTGACATTTCTTTTCTTGGGTCCATGAGTACTGGTTCTAATGATTCTATTCGCAATCGTAGCTGATCTCCATTGTTTCTCCTTTGTTTTCTCTCAATATCTACCAGATAAGAATAAGATGCGGTTTGTTGGATAATTGGACCTGAGATGCTGCTTTTTTCAATGGATTATTTACCTAAACCGGTTTGTCTTGCTCAAATGTCTTGGCATTGACTACTCAATCATGTTTATATTTCTGATATTGTTGGGTTTTTACCATATTTCAGAAAATGTAGGGTTTAAATTGATCAAATACAGACCTAAGGTGACAACCAAACAGTATTTCACTATGTGAACGACTCATAGAGCGTTGCACAGTATTGTCATACGAACGCAAAAAGTTCTCAGAACGATCCTTTTGTAATTCCCTCTGAGAACTAACTGACATTCTTTCTGTATAAGTTTTACCACTCTTTCCGCAAGTTTAGAATGTGTTTTAGAATCATACGGAGTTGTACGAAAATGAGTTATCGCGTGGGATTTACAAAAATGTTCAACCCGAAAAAAAAGATTTCATAAAATTGCACAGGATAGCATTGCCGTGATTCCTAGATGGCTTTCAAGAAGAGTTTGTAGTACATTGTGTCGTAAAGTATTTGCAATACATTTTTTCGTTTCCAAAGTAATATCCTTTCCTCGTTTGGCGGAGGCTTAGGCATGCCAGCCCCATCATCATTGACTTTCAAGATTTCTTCTAACCGATGTATAACTAGTAGGGCTAGGCGATACCGGCATTTGCGGTATCGAGTATCGATACCAATCGAGGTATCGATACTTATCGATGTATCGGTTCCGTCCGCGGTTTCGATACTTTGAAATCGATACCTAGGTATCGTACGTATCGATATTTTGGTATCGTAGGTATCGATATCAACGTTATCCAAGGTATCGGAGGATCGATACCCGGAATGGTATCGAGTACTGGACGATGTATCGATACTTTGCCCAGTCCTAGTGGGCACACCAGTTATTGTAAACACCGACTGGGAGTCCTACACTATCATGTGCTATAGACCTAAGTACATGATGTCCATAAAGGATTTCCACCGACAAAAAAATGGGAATCATTGTTATAAAATAGACCCAAGTGTATATTCTAATATACAGCTATTAAATTTTGAGGTATTCACATTGAAATCTCGGCGGAATTCCTATACAATTTGGTAAATAATTTGTTACAAGTTCCACGACCTTCAAAGAAGTAGATATATTATACCTAGCTAGTTTTGGTGCCTTAACTGGTCAACGTTAGTTTATATTAATCTTTAAGAAAATGTACTATAGTTCATCTATTGCAATATAATGTATATTTGCTACATAATTATTTATCCAGGTATCGTAGGCATCGATACTTAGGTATCGTAGGTATCGATACTTAGGTATCGATACCAACGTTATCCAAGATATCGGAGGATCGATACCCGGAATGGTATCGAGTACGGGACGATGTATCGATACTGCGCCCAGCCCTAATAAATAGTACTTTCTGTTTGACATAGCTAGTGCTTCATCTATGTTCGTTTGTGCGAAAATAAAAACGTTTGTGCCTTTAAGTTAACCAAGGAATTATACCTACTATCTGTAGGACGGAGCCAGGGACATGCCAGTCCCACAATTGAATTTACAAATTTAGTATAAGTGCTTGTGTTTATTTATGTCGTAAATACAAAGGTTTGTGCCTTCATATTAACACAGTTATAGCGTTTTATTTTAAGAGACGGGGCAAGAGATTTGCCAATTTCAACTTTTTATAGGCGGCACAAACGAGTATAAACGATTCACCTATAAGACAGTCGGAAATTCAATAGTAATGGGTAGGGAACATGCACCCGTATGCAATGTGCCATTTACTATATCGTAAATTTGGTGTAGATAGTAACCGGTAAATTACACATAAGTTTGTTCCAGCATACAGTTTGTGAGCAGATTTGTTTTAGTGCGCATGCGCAATCAGAAATTAATTTCCATTGTTTGCAATTTGCCCTTTCTGGAACGCTTTAAAAAAATTGAAATTTTATTTTCTACTGTAAAGAAATTGAATTTAAGATACAAAAAATCTTTCCAATATATACAAAATTTGAGTTCTCAAAGGGGTCGAGTCAGCAAAGAATTCGCAAATTGTTCTGACTATCAGCAAACAGTTTCCAATAGATTATTAATTTACTTGGAACACCAAATTTCAGTTTACAAATTGTAGTTTGGTTTGTTGGAACGGCAAAATTACTAATGCGCAGCATCCTGATAGTTTGCAACTGTTACTGATAGTTTCGTATTCTTGTTGGAACAAACCTTATGAAGACGCAAATGAACAACATGACCCTTTTGCGGTAAGGCAACTTCACCGGCATTTGCCAGACCTAGGTGAGATAATGCACCAGTTGGTGTATTTTCGTTGCCTGGTTGGTATGCAGTGTCATAATCATAACTGTTTAGAATAGTTTCCAGTATTAGTAATAGATTGCTTCGTACTAATCAGTCCTTCTAAGGGCTTATGATCCGTTAGCAGAGTTGTATAAGTAATGATGAAAACGTAATACTGCAGAAATTATACCAAATTTGACCTTATCGATCATAGAATAGCGGCCTTCAACGTCAGTAAATGTTCGATAAGCAAACGTGATTGGTCTCAGTCGCCTACTTTCAAATTGTGAAAATCAACGGCTCCGGACCCCTTACAACTGATGTTGTTGGTTACGACCAACTGCTTGTTTGCATCATATGGTTTATGGCTTTGAACCACCATCATTTTCTACAGCCTTTGACACAAGTGCCCCCACTCCTTTATTTTTACCATGCATATTTTGCCCCCATCAGTTGTAACAGATTTCAAAGTTTTCGATTGAAAACTCCCTTACAAATATCTGTCCCGGTTCCTGTGCCGTGAATACTATCAACATCAAGAGGCATACACTTCATAGCTTTTATCTACACCACGAATAAAAATCAACACCTGAACAGTATCTGACGCATCCGTTTACTCATCCAAGGCTAGAGAGAACTGGTTAAATCGATTTTAACCGGAGTTGGGACATCAGTATTAAACGTTTTCAATGCTATATATGTATGTATATTTTGCTTCGATGATTTGTGTAGTCGTCGAGTAAAAGTGTTTTGTGAATCTCGTATTCTAAAATGCATTACAAAAATCACACACCAGATATTTATTAACTTATGTTTGCAATCGAAAACATCTTACACGTACATATAATTATTTATTTAAGAATTACTGAAAAACCGTACAATTTTTCGACTATTTGAAATTCTGTTTTGTTGGTGAAAAAAATTGACAATTCGAATATTCGATTGTTCGAATACGAAATCGAATATTCGACTATTCCCTTCCTAAGTGCCATAAATTATGAATAATCTTAAATAAGCATCAAGCATCAGAGGCTGAATATTTGGAGGTTTCAACAAATGCATGGGATGCAGTTGAATTCGAAAATGAATCCGTACTATCTAGCGCAAGCCAAAGTAGTAACAGCTTCCACTAATCAGTTACAAAGTAGTCTATAGAAGACTCAAAGCAAAATAGACAGTACTTTTTCTACCGTACAAGTAACTAAGCAAAAAGGTCATTACCCAGCTAATTACAAAACTGATTTGCTTTAGAAAAGAAGAAAATATTGGATTTCACAAGTTACTATGATGTATTGCTCCCGGGTATAAGATTCCAGACAATAAAGCTGCGGATCGATGCCTTATATGAATTGGAAAAACAAAAACTCATAAAAGAGTTAAAGGATGTAAAATGTATGGTCTTAACTACAGATTGTTGGTGCTCAAGGGCAAATGAATCATATGTTACTGTGCCTTGCCATTATATAAATAATATTTGGCAGCAAGTTACACGTAATATCACAACAGAAAGTATGGAAGAAAGACATACAGCCACAAGTTTGAAATACAAAGTAGTGGAGATAATGAACGAATGGGAAACCGCCGATCGATGTGTTGCAATAGTGCACGATTATGCTTCCAATATTTTTTTGGCAACTAGAGAGTTAGGTATCATTCAATTTGCTGCTTTGCACATTTGTTGCAGTTAGTCCTCAGTACAATATTGGAAGAAAATTCTATCAAGCCAACAATAATAAAATCTAGTAGCATAGTTTCTCATTTAAACATTTAAATATAGCAACAGTAGCTTTAAGAAAGAAACAAATTCAACTTTGTTTAGAGAATCATAAACTTATTGAGTCAGTAAAAACACGTTGGAACTCGACATATTACATGTTAAAAAGGATTTATGACTGTTGTATCAAGTAGTTGTGTAATTTGGCGTCCTAGAATAAATTCTATAGATGTACGTGTAAAATGATTGCCAAAAACTTTTGGATTACTGTTTCGAGTTAGTACAGAAGACATACCATAACTCATTTGCAAGATCTTTCAAAAATTTCCGTCGTCGGTCGGTTGATGTAAGCCTAGGATGGCTCTGTGTAAATTATGTATGCACTCAGTGCGGCAAGACCGATCATATTGTGAAAAAATGCTAGAGGCCAAAGATTTGTTCTAAGCTCTTACTGTATACTCAGATAACGTTTTATTCATTGTGTCGACGCCGCCTTTGGTTTTATTTTATTATCCAGATAGTTTTTCCACTTGCTAGGTCAATGATAACACTTGAAATTCTAACAAAAGTCAAATTTATTCCAAAACCTTTACAAAATTTATAATCTGGTTTTCGTAACAACTTCCTCAGTAGAATAAAATTGACATTTATTTAGTGTGAAATTATAAATAAATAACTAGCCATGCCTATCAACAAAATTATCTGCAGACAAAGAAATTCAGTGATATATAGGATTATGTTTACAGTAAATTGGACAATTTAAGATATTTTGAAATGTAAATTTATAATCATAACACTAATGTTCCTTATATCAATGTATTTTTTTGTCAAGCTCTAACAGTTCTGTTCGAGGACTAGGAAAAAACATGGCAAAAAAACCTAGTCAAGAGCTTAAGTTTAATAAAATTCAGGCGTGATTAGGTGATTAAATTATTATAAATAATACTTAAATTTTCTATATCTGTTCTAAAATTGACCGCGTTATTTTCTTTTTTAATGTATATCATTTCATATATTAATCTTTTTTTATAAATATTTTCTTTTTTTAAAATCTTAACATTTTCAAAATCAAAGTTATGTCGTAATTCTTTAGAATGCTTAGACAAAGCAGTTTCCGCGGTTATGTTATGCGTTACAGTCATATGATTA
This sequence comes from Popillia japonica, assembly GCA_004785975.1. NCBI lineage: Eukaryota > Metazoa > Arthropoda > Insecta > Coleoptera > Scarabaeidae > Popillia > Popillia japonica. The sequence goes on from ML219444.1 coordinate 47,215, forward strand.
TACTGTCGTTTTTTTAGATACTGTCTAGTTTGCCCTACGTAACATTTATTACAGTCTTTGCATTCTAATTTATATACGACATTACCTTGATTATCGTTTTTAATCTTAGTTTTTAAATTTGTAAATAACTGTCAGTTATTGTATGCTGTAAATGTGATGTTTATATCTGATTTTTTAAATTCGTATTTAATTTTGTCACTTAAGTCGTTAATATATGGAATTGTGTGATATATTTTACTATTTTGTTTATTGCCTGTGTTGTATATTTTATGTATTCGTTTTTTTATTAATTTCTCGTAAAATTCTTTTGGATAACTATTTTTGTCCAAAATTGATCTAACTTTGCTTAAATTCTCTTTTCTAAAATCAGGATGTGTTAATTTAATAGCTTGGTCAACTAACCTATTAATTACGCTTTTTTTTAAATTTACGGAAGTGTTTGAATAGTAGTTTATGTGTCTGTTGCTACTAGTGTCTCTTATGTACCAATTCGTTTTTATGTTCGTGTTATTATGTATGATTTTAACATTTAAAAAATGTATAGAATTTTGATTTTCTTTTTCAAACGTAAATTTTAATCTGTCATGATAGGAATTAAATGTGTGTATAACATGTTCAATTTTACCTAACGGTATGCAACATATGCAATCATCTACATACCGTTTGTAAAATTCAACATGACAATTTAGTTTATTTAAAGAATCTTGCTCAAGATCCTCCATTACTAAATTTGCTATCACTGCAGATAATGGAGAACCCATTGCAGTTCCAAAAATTTGTTTGTATATTGTGTCTTTGTATTGAAAATAGGTAGAATTTAAGCAAAGTTTTGCAGCCAACATGAATTCATTTTTCGGTAAATTTGTATGATTTTTTATTAAATCCCATTTTTTATCGATACTAGATAAAGCTAAATCTAAAGGTACATTAGTGAACAATGATACCACATCTAAACTTACTAATTCGTAATTATGTGGTACCATTTTTTTATTTATGTATTTAACAAATTCCCACGAATTTTTTATACTATTCTCTGAATTTCCTACAATATTACTAAGAATTTTGATAAATTGTATGTAGGTGACTGAATACAATTTACAATGGGCCTTAAAGGAATATTAGGTTTATGAACTTTAGGTATACCGTAAATACGCGGTGTTATAGCGTTATTTATTTTTAACTTTTTTGAAATCGACTCGTCTATATAATTAGTTGATTATTTTCACTTTGAATTTTGTTTGCGGGATCTTTTTGTAAAATAGCATATGTGTTGTTGTCATTTAATAATGAATTCATTTTGGCTTCATAATCAATTTTGTACATAACAATCGTCTTTTCGCCTTTATCGGCTTTAGTAATTATAATATCCTTATTACTTTTTAAAAACCGTTTGGTTTCATTTAACATTCGTTTTAATTCTGTATTTTTATTATTACTACTAGTCCTATTTTTGTAATTGGATATTATATTTACTAATTTGTTCCGCAATGTGTTTTGTGTATGTGATTCTATTGAATTTTGTATTATAAACTCTATATTACAAATTAATTCATCTACTGAAACGTTATTACTATCTACTGAAAATTTTGGGCCTAAACTGATAATTAATTTTACACTCTCCGGAATTACTTTATCTGTTAGATTTATTATCCAATCTTCTTGTAAGATTGGACAATAATTCTTATTAGTTCTTTGTAATAATGTTTCAATCTTTTTTAAATTATTCTTTTTAATCTTATTAAAATTTCTTTCAAAATCTAAATCTACGCGTTTAAAAA
>ML219445.1:637-38668 GCA_004785975.1 Popillia japonica
CAAATGTTTACGCAACATAATTCAATGTCCTGAACTACTCTCAGAGTTCTACTTTCGAGTTCCTGCAGTGCTAACTCGTAACGACAATCTTTTTGCTTCGCCTTTTCATAGAACCTCCTACGGTCTTAACTGCCCATTAAATTTGGCCGTACGAGAACTAAATAGTCTTCCGAAAGACATAGACATTTTTACAATGTCATATACGCAATTTACTAGCCAGCTCATGTTGTTGCATCTTACGTAAATTGGATTTTGGATTTAGTTTTGAGTTTTCTTTATTCGCATTATATATGTATATCATTTTAATTTGATTTGTTATGCCTACATATTAATATTATCTGTACGGTGTGTGTTATAAGTTTGTATATTTTTGTGACCTTTTTGGGAGTTTTCCCGTTGGTCAAAATTTAAATAAATAAAAAGTTTCGTTTTTGGGATATATCGCTGCCCTAATTCAATAGTGAGATATCTTTAAAGAACACACTTTTTCAGTACGACCACTTAAAGTTTTTGTTTGACAATATTAATTTACTCGATAATATAATCAGATATTTACATCAATATTTTACCACCACACTACATGTATGTAAGTTAGGACTTGGTTAAGTTAAATGCATTATTATTGTAATTATTGTAAATATGTATACATGTACCAGTATTGCACGGGAATATCTTAAAATGTTCCATTATTGCATTCAATCAAGTAATACATTTTAAAATTACATTAATGAGACATGATGTTTCCAATACCCATTTTATATATTCGATATCTCACTATTGCAATGCACGTGCCACATTATTTACTACCTTTGGTCAAGATATCTTCAATTTTGAATTTTTTTAAGATATCTCACTATTGAATTAGAGCAGCGATATGCACGTCTATTACGGGTACTTTTTAAAATTATTTTCATATTATACAGGGCGCCCCAAAAGCTCCAAAAGTATCAAAGTTGTGTTTTTTAAAATGGAACGCTATGAATGTTATTGCATTTTTGGATTCTCCTATGAAAATAAGTGGTTGTTTTAACAAGGTTTATAATGCCTAAACCTTGAGGTTTTTGCGGTAATTTGAATTTTCTCCAAATCTAACCCTCTTTGCAGATTTTAAATACTTAAGAAGTTATTAAGTTATGGAAGCGAAATTTACAATGAAGTGTAGCAAGCAATAGATCATATTTTATATCCCAATTATAATAAAGTTGCCATCTTATACAGAGTGATCAAAAATTAAAAGTGATCAAGTAAGAACTTTAAGTGTCTATAACTTGATTAGTTTAAATAGGAGGCCATATTTTTTAACTTGCTAAGAAATGTACTTTTTAATTATCTCTCGAATAGTATCAATACCAAAGTCTTTGTATTTTTCCAGAATACGTCAAATAATAGTTTTTTGTACGATTTAGTGTTTTTTAATTGTTAATATATCTAGGTACCTGTGGTATTTAAAAATGTCCGGTGATTTGAATTATGTATAAGATTAATAATGAAGAGTATCTTTACAAGTATTCAGAAGCTTAGAATGCAATTTATACTACAACAATCCATTTCCAGACACTTACATATTCGTTTTTGAAAACCCCTGGCAACTCTGGACAACATCTGTGGCGTTAAAGTTTCAAAAGTGATTCTTATGCGTATTTCTATATCAGGTGGTCTCAAAGGCGTAATATAGACAATCCCTTTTACGTATCCGTATATAAGGAAATCTGGAGCAGTTAACTCGGGAAATCTGGCGGGCCAATTTTGAAAGAAAATCTTTCAATCTACTTGATTTAAAAATTGGCATTGAAAATTGCCAAAGCTACATGATTGCTCTGATGTTACAGGGCCTTGTCTTCATCTTCAGTAACAGGTTTTCCAGTAATTGCACTGACGCCTCCACTTCCTCAAACTGGTTTAATAGTCTCTCAAAAACGGCTGGCTTACAATGATTTCTTACAGGAAAGCTAGGAGCAAAAATTCAAGAGGCAAATGAAATATTTTGTTTATATTCTCCAAGAATAAAGATCGTATTAATGCGCTCTTCTTTATTGTAAATCTTCATTGAGAGTAGGCAACACCACAACAATATTCAAATAATAACGATATCCCGACTTAACTTCTCTAGGTTTCTTTTTATGTGGATACGTAAATGAATTGTTTATAATACGCCGCTGACACCACACGATATAGAAATACGCATAAGAAACGCTTTTGAAACTTTAACCCCACAGATGTGACTTGGAAAGAGTTTTCAAAAACGAATATGTAAGTGTCTGGAAATGAACTGTACCATAAATTACATTCTAAGCTTCTGAATACTTATAAAGATTCATTATTATTCTTATAGATAATTCTAAATCATCTGACATTTTTAAATACCACAGGCATCTACATAGATACATTAACAATTAAAAAACACCAAATCGTACAAAAAACCTATTATTTGACGTATTCTGTAAAAATACAGAAGACTTTGGTATTGATACCATTCGATAGATAATTAAAAAGTACATTTCCTGGTAAGTTAAAAAATATTGCGTCCTATTTAAATTAATCAAGTTATAGACTCTTAAAGTTCTTGCTTGATCACCTTTAATTTTTGGACACCCTGTATAAGATAGCAACTTTATTATAATTGGGATATAAAATATGATCTATTGGTACACTTCATTGTAAATTTCGCTTCCATAACTTAAAGACTTCTTAAGTATTTAAAATCTGCAAATAAGGTTAGATTTGGAGAAAATTCAAATCACCGCAATAACTTCAAGGTTTAGGGCATTATAAACCTTATTAAAACAGCCAGTTATTTTGATCGGAGAATCCAAAAGTGCAATGACATTCATAGTGTTCAATTTAAAAAAACACAACTTTGATACTTTTCGAGCTTTTGGGACAGCCTGTATAATATGAAAATAATTTTAAAAAGTACCCGTCATAGACGTGCATATATCCCAAAAACGAAACTTTTTGAAGGTCACGTATTTTCGCCACAATATTCCGTGCTGTATAGCGTGAATAACCCTGTATATGGTAATATTTAAAAAAAAACGAAAATACGTTTTGTAAAAACTAACATTTTTAAAACAAGACGGGAGAAGAAGATGAGAGGTTTAATTTTGGCAAGTTTGGCACGTGAAATAGAGATCATCCAGGATCTCACAAATTTCGTGTGCCCATATGGAACAGACGTGGTACTGGTACCACTCTTCGTGGCTATTGCCAAACTCCCCACCACAGGCTGAACACGCTTCCGTAGCTAATGTATTCAATTTTGCAATCTTTTATTTTTGTTTCTCATTTGTATTTGTTTTTTGGTTTCTTAGTAGTTTTGACTTGCTAGATGGTAGGGATCTTCTAGCGCTTCTTAGTTTTCTATAAACCGTCGGCGTAGGAATCGGACTGATGTCCAATTCTGCTACTTTCACTTTCGAATCTGGAGGACTGCTCTTCTCATTTTCATCTTCTCGAGAATTTCCAATAAGTGTTGACGTAGACGGTTGAGGATTAAAATATGAATCGGTAACTTCTTCAGAATCTGGAGGTTGTGCATCTTCCGAATCTGGAGGGGTACATGTTTATCCATCCAACTTGAGTAAAAGCAACGCTTTCATTTAGAGCACCATCCATAAACTCAGGTGTTACTCGTTTCCGTGCGAATATAAGGGCAGGGTCAATATAATTTCCAACAGCATTCCTTCGTCATACTAATATGACATTAGTTCCTCTTTCCGCACTTGTTAGGCCCCTCACTTGGCGCTTTCCTCTTCGGGCTAAAATTTTAGAAAGTTTTTGGACCGTTGTCACACCAGCCTCGTCCACATTCCAAATCCTGTCTGGTGTTAGGTTGTATTTCGTACAAATCGAGGCAAAATGTTGGAAGAAAAAAGCCACTGCAGTCTTATTAAAACCAGTAGCCCTAGCAAACGATGTCGCCTCTGGTTTTCAAAGAAATATTGGGATGTCTAACTAGAAATAAGTCCTTTAGATTGTTTTCTTTGGGGATACATAAAAAAAGTTTATAAAGATAACCCCGATAACGTCGAAGATTTACAAATCCGAATTACCAGAACGATACAAGAAATTCCCCGAGATTTTTTAGAGAACTCTGTTCGCGGGTTTGTAAATCGATTGGGTCATTGTCAAATTACAAATGGACGACAATTTGGACACTTACTTTAATTTACTTTGTTATTAATTGGTTTAATTGTTCTTGTAAAAAAGTTATTAAAATGAATTTTAAAAAAACAAAAATTTTGTAAAGAGAAAAAATTCTCTATCGAAATTGAAGAAAAGAAAATCAAATATTTACAAATGTAGATCAAAATATCCTAACAAACTTTTATATTGAACATAATTCTCTAAAATTAATGTTAACGGCAATAAATCGCCGTCTTCATACTTTTAACTAACCCTGTAGATAGATAGATTCTTGATTAGAGTTGGCCCTGCGACCTATGGGTCTATTGTAGGTCGCTATTATCTAGATAACTGCCTTTTTGATGAGCCTTTCTAACTTTGACGGGGATATCTTCGCATTCGCATGCAATGTGCAATGATGTCTCTTCTTCCGTCAGGCAGAATCTTCACATAGCATTTTCCCTCAGCTCAAGATTGCTCATATGTTTGCTGAGTCTACGGTGTTCTGTTAATAGCCTTACAATAATTTTTTAATAAATTTCTTGACCTGTCTCTGTATTGAGGAATTTCTCCAACACTCTAGAGCATTATCCGCCGACGATTTCGCAATGGTTTCAGCTATTTTTCTGTTAGTAGTTCCACACGATGGTATAGGTTCAGTGAATGGAGTGGATGCCCCCTCCTTAGCCAGCAAATCGGCGTTTCCATTACCTTTAATACCCTCGAGTGCTGGTGTCAGCAATACACACTTGCGTTGCTAAAATGCAAAACAGTCAGAGAACTATGCGACGGAGTAAATTAATTAAAAAGAAAAACGATACTACTTCACTATGCAGCAATAGCCTTTAACTTGCCTAGAGTAAACAAGTAATCCAAATCATACCTTCGAACTACATTTTATCCACACAATAAAAGGGTAATCACATTTTGCAGTCGAAAAATACCTCCACTAAAACTGCCAACGCCTCAACTCAATATCCCAAAGCAAATCCTAGTGAACATACGAATAACACAAATGAAACAATAGAAGAAAAGGTGGGGTGGGGGAATAATAGGGCTGAAGCTGAACTTAACGCATCATCGCGGTTAGTAACTGAGATCCTAATCCTAGAATTTGGCAACACAGTCTTACAATACTACAAGAAGAAAATATATTAAAACATAAGCCTAAATTATCATTGACTGTTGCCAAATCTTATTAGCTTCTTTGTCTGCTTAAAAAAAACGTATACATACAGTAAAACCTGTGACTAGTGGCCACTAAAAAAATCAAAATTGTTGGCCGTTATTCAAAGGAGGCCGCAAAAGACAGGGGATGGATATTACCCACGCCAAATTCTAAGCAAACATTTTCACATGACAGCTATTATTTTTCTTTTAAAAATAAAATTTATTTGGATATTATTTTAAATGATTTTATTTAAACTTAAAATAGAGAATACAGAGACACATAATAAGTGAACTAAATGTGTATACATTTTGTCATAAGATCTGATGTCATCCAAGCCTTTTTGTTATGTACCCACTCTAAAGGTAATTTGTCGATATGATTTCCCTTAAAACACCGAGGATTTGTACTTTTTCCAATAACTGAAGGATTTTCTTTATCGCCTTCCTTATTTACGCAGAATAAAATAGTTAACCGTTGTTTTGCAAATTTTTTTATCGTATTTAAATGCAAAAGTTTTATTTGGCATGGCGCGATAATACAGACCTGTTTCATCAACATTAAATATATCCTTCGGGGAATAATGCTTTAAAATTAATGGTAATTTATATTTCCATGCTTCTACATCTTCCAAATAGACATCAGCGGACTCACCACAAATTGATTTAAAAGTGATATTGTGCCTTCGACAGAAACATTCTAACCAAGCGCCTTTTGTTTAATCAATGATTCAGATATGGGAATGTTTTTCTTTCTAGCCATTTCCACTGCTACTCCACCCGTTTTAGGAAATTTCCATTTCTGATTCAAATTAATAGCTTCTTCATTCATCCATTTAATATCACTTTTGTTTTTTACGTTATCGTTAATTTGAGTTTTTCCAAATCCGAATTTTTCGGTTAACTTCCGCAAAACTTAAATTATACTTGTCACTCCCCTCGATAATATCAAGTTTGTCTTTCAGTGACGAACGTTTTCTTTTTAGCGACATATTCAAACACTTCACGAACACAACGATAAACTTAAACTGATCGAATGAACAGGCGTTTTCGGAAACTGCTACAATCAGCTGCTGTTGTAAAATAATTCTATCGTGTTTCATTATAACTAAAATAAACCCTTACAAGTAAATTCTGTCACCTTCTTTAAACTGAACAACAAATACGTGAGTTTTAAAATTTTCTATACGGACGACGACAGTTATTGCTTTTATGCCATAAAATATTGGGATCGTCTGGCCGTGGCCGCTTTGTAAAGGCGGCCGTTATTGCAATGTTTGTATATATGAAAATACTCGTATTGTAGATTTTTGCAATGTTAAAGCCAGCCGTTATTACAGGTGGCCGATATGTACAGGTGTCCGTTAGGACAGGTTTTACTGTATTTGAAAAATTTCTGAACACCTAGAAAAATAACCAACACCAATTTTATTCCTGCACAGATTCCGTCAACGATCGGCGGACATTCGCACGGTCACCACCCCATCAACACCAATCCGAACCTTCACCATCCGGGAATGTTGCACGGCGAGCCCGGCATGCATATAGGATCCCTCGGCGGCAGCCACGGCCTAACGCCGCTGAACGTATCGCCCGGCTGCGGACAGACCGCGAGTCAACCGCAAATAAAATCGGACTACGGCCTGACGGCGCTCTAATCACAGTGTGCATGCTAGTGGACGGTGTGATAATGGCGGTCGTTTACCGCGTAGCGACATTTGATGACGTTCTCTCGAAGCTCAAAAGTATTTTTAATTGATCGAAAAGGAAAATTTAAAACGGAAATGCAGAAAATTTTAACATTAACAGAGCCCTCGACAATATGTGTTTGTGTAAATTTAAAAAGGAAGGACGCCCGCTGAAGTTTGGTGAAAAATTTCGATCCTACTGCAAAATTCTTTTTTGTTTGACATATTTCAATTTTTTTTATTGTATCGAAAGTATGTTGAAGTTTTAGAGATAGCATTTTTGAAAGTTGATATAACATGATAAATTTTGGTAAAGGCTCTCGTTACATTTTTCGGGGACAGGAAACTAACAATGCATCTCTTACTACAAAATAATTTTTTGATATCGAAAAATCTGTGCAATATTTTATTCTTTTAACTGATGAGAAACGGCCAAAAATGCTTAACAAGGTTTAACTAAACGAACATTTTACATTTCACAAAAAAAATATTCTTACTAAAAAGCTGAGCGTGACCTGTAGATCCATAATTGTACATTTTTAAACCATTGGCTGAAATACAGGGAAAATCAAAATTTTGATTTGGAGTGCGAGTAAAATATATTCAAACTGTAGTGGAGAGCAAACTTGTTATTACCTATGTAGCAAAAAATTATGGCCACTTGTAAAGGGTCTTCCATTAGAAGCGCTCGATTTTTGTAACGCAATAAAACAAATAAAAGTATATGGGTTAACATTATGTCATATATTATACAGGGTGATCCAAATTAAAGGTGCACCATTGGTATCTTTGTTATTATAGGAGGCACGTGATTGGTTAATTTAGGATAGATGTAGTACCTATCTTTTACGCTGATTACGATGGTAGAAAAGATCGAACATGTAGGTAACGAATAATTTCAAAAAACGTATATTTTTCTAATGCAACGCCCGGTATATTGCTATGCCAATTGATGTACAATCACTGAACAAGAATGTTCGTATGATTTTGTTCGAAAAAGGTGAAAATAACTGAAATGATTAAAAAATAAGTAGTCAAGTTGGACAAACAAAATTTATTTTCAAAGGCAATAGGTACAGCTAATTTCAAAAAAATCTGGGACAACTCTTATATCACATTTTTGTGTTTTTCTAGCATTGTAAAACTGGCTCGCATAAAATCGTTTGCATGTCGTTGCGCACTACTTACATACCAAGTCTGGAAAAAAATTTGATATAATTATAAAATTATATTATTGATTTTTGTCTGTCATCTCTTATTAACTGAAACAAATATTTAAACTGTTTTTTTAAATCACTTTATTAATGAATGATCGGCTTTACAAAAAACATTAGTACACATATATTTTAGAAATTAAGGCTTTATATCAATGGAATACATCTTAAATAAAGATAAGACAAAAGATATTGTTTAATATTTTACAGGACTACCGTTACTTAAAATAGCTTTGTCAAGTCTCTTTGGCATTGAAGAAATTAATTCCCTAACATAGTTTTCGTCGCCACTTATTTCTTCCCAAATTCCTTGGATTGCAGACGAGAGCTCTTCGGCATTCTGTGGAAAAAATTTCATTGGTATAACTTTTTAACAATTAATCCCCACATGTTTTCGATGAGGGTTATGTCAGGGCTATTTGCAGGCCAAGGGAGAACTTCAATGTTATGATTTCTAAACCATTCGCTTACTGCAGCCGCCGTGTGGACTGGACAATTATTTTGCTGGTAGATAAAATTGTTTGGATACAGCTGAGTAACAGACAGTAACATTATGTCTTCAAGAATATTTAATGTGGAGCGTTAAACCTATCATATATTCTCCAGCAAACACCAGCACCCCTACCACTAATCCAGCTCACTCTCCGTGAATTTAATATTTTCATGTCGATAGACACTAACTTTTGAGTGGTTGGTAGATTGAAATACGTTCTTTTTCGTCCGCAAATACTACACTATTCCAATAATCTAAGTCTCTATACACGTAATTTAGTGAAAATATGATCCTGGATTGTGTTTCTCAGAAAGAAATGGTTTGTTGGCAGCAACTCTGTATTTTAATTCCGAAGATTTTACTTTTCTACTAGCTGTAGCAGGAGATCCAGGAAAATTTGTTTGTATTCTAACTTCCACTGCAGAAGAAAAAGGATTTTCACGTAACACGTTTAAAAATGCAAGAGTAAAAACTCGACGTCTTCCACTACCAACTTTTCTTAATAATGCTTGCTATTGTTCCCAGCGCTTCTTCACTTCAAAGAGAGTATTTTTGTTAACATTAAAATGTTCAGCAATAGCTCGTATAGACCACCCGTCTTCAATTTTACTTAAATGCGAGCTTTTATAACTACGTCAAGCTTATTGGGAGGCATTTTGACAATGACAAATAATTATCTTATTTGTCACATTCGATTGTCATATCAGATTACAACTGATTAATATCAAGCCACATTTACAGTACAGTATACAAGAGTAATTGTCCCAGATTTTTTGAAATCATCTGTACAAGCAAAAAGTAAAAAAAAATTCTACAGTAGATGTTCAAAAACATCACCTCCTAGTTGAACGCATTTTTGTGATTTCTTTAAGACACTTTGTGTATCTTTGAGAACAACTCTGCCGTCAATAGAATTAATAATAATAGTGTGGATACCGTTTTGTAGATCATCTACATTATTGAATCGTGTTTTGTAGATCTCCAGTCCAGAGACGTTAGATTTGGTGAATGAGGGGGAAAAGAAGCAGGGCTGTATGTGGCTATCCACTTATCTCCAAACAGGTGCTGTAGAAATTTTGGAACTTGTTGATGACTATGGGAAGCTGCTCCATCCTGCTGAAAATGAACATCTAGTCGACTCTCGAAATCTAAATCGTCGAGGAATTTTTGTAATAACGGTTCTAGAAATTGAGTGTAATGTCCTTCTGTGGGCCGATCGTGATAAAAATATGGATCTAAAAGTTTTGTTCCGACCAAACCATACCAAACATTTACACTAAACGTCTCTGTGGATTAAGCTGGCGCACCAGTAAAGGATTTTCTGTAGCCCAATAATGATCATTTTTTGTATTACACATTCCGCTATTAGAAAAATTTGCCTCGTCGCTCCACAATATTGGTCGTGAAAAGTTTGGGTCTTCTATACATTTGTGAAATTGGTGCAATCATGAAGTTTATGACTTTAGTAAAAGTTAAGAATAATTATCTTCTAAGCAAATTTTGTTCTTGTGGAAATTCGCGCTCTTTACTTTTACTCATGCCGTACAAGAATTCTCTTTTAAAAAATTGTTTCGACAATTGCTTCTCACTAATTCCTCTAAACTGGAAGAAGTTTGCATGAATGTAATGTACAAAATTTAGTCGACTTCTCTTTAGCAGAATTCTGACAAGTTAGGTAATACCTTTTGTAATTGTTATGGTGACATTAACTATAAAATACGTATACTAAAAGGCTGAAAGCTGTAGCAGTACATGGGGCTTTAAAGTTTGATCTTTGTGAAGAGGTAAATCATATTAGCGCTTCTGTAATCTTTTGGTCTTTTGGCCCGTTCAAGGATGTAGGTACTTATGGTTTTTGCTTTACTTATACTTTTCTAGCCATTCAGAGTAAGCCAAACAATAGTAGTAAAACCATATGAGTAGAAAAGTTGTGCCTTCTTCTGGTAATTACTCCCTTAAACAACTCTAATAGTGATAACCTCGTCGTAGCTGGACAATTTCTGCATTTATTTTTTCTCAAAGGTAAGATTTTGTATTAGTTTCCTGGAATAGAGAGATTGCTACGCTTCATACTTGTTATTTTACGCAAGTGAATGATTTTATTAAGGGCAAATATGTAGCTTTTTTAATGACGAAGTTTTGACGTCAACCAAAAGTCATTGAAAAAATGCAAATTTTATGAATCAGAACCTTTTACACATAACAAAAGCATTTCCGCTTGGTATGGCGCAGTTTTACTAAGATTTTGTACATACATATTTTATTCAGAAAATTTATTATTATTTTAACATATTGTACATGAATTGTAACGTCAATAAGTCAAAGCAATATTCAATGTCGCTAGCTGAGTGTTTTATAAATTATAAAAAAAATAATTTTAAGAAATTGCATCTCTAAAACTTCAATTGACTACAATTGATATATTTGCAGATTTTAAATATTTCTTTAAAATGTTGCACTATAAACTACGATAATTGTATTTTAAGTCAGTTCTCAATTAAGTTTCGTACTATATTGTCTATCTGTTTATTGTTACCAATGTTATCCTTTTCTAACTTTTAATGTAATGAAATGTCAACAGAAAATTGTTTAAAAATGGGAAATTTAAACATACAATCTGAATTTATCGTGAAATTTACGACATCCAAAATTTTCTCACTCTACACCCGCGTGGGATGTAGGGTTTTTAATTCCCATGGCATGAAAATAATGAAAATCTAATTTCCCACATTTAAACACGCATGTATTCCGTTTTTGAGTTAATATTCTGCCTAGTGCGATCTGATATGCGGCGGAAACAATGTAAAGATTGTATAATATTCCGTTTTTTCGTTCATATTGTGCATGTATTTGTAAGGTAATGACCCCCAGTGTGATCTTATAAGAGTATAAAATTCATTAATGTAGGTAATTTAGCCTGTAAATACTATATTAGAAATAAAATCATATTATACTTCTATTAAAACGAGTTTTATTTACGCTAATATATAATTGTGCTATGATACGATGTGGTATTTACTTAGGTAAGTATAATTTTTAAATGTCAAAAATAAAATTGGATTGCTAAAAATAGGATGAAAGCAGAAATAACTAAAGTCAAAAGTGTCCAAAGCTCTACCGAATATTGCGGCATCATCTTTGTACTCGCAGAGCAATTCCCGGAGGGACAAGTTTTCAACTGTCCAACCCTTTGGTCACTACCGTCGACTAACTCTTGGTTACTCCCCCGTGATTTCGGCGTCACGCTCGGACGCCGTGTTAATTGTAGAAAAGCCTTCGACAATCCCTTTGGGCAGTATATAAATTTGTCAAGTATTTACCTTATTATGCACTTGAATGCTTACAGTAGTAAATTTGAGTGAAGTTTCTACAACGGCGGTGCCAGAGGATAATTTACAAGAGACTTTGCTTCGGTGTATAATAGAAAGTTTGGAAAAATGTAGGGTTAATAAATTTAAATCAGTAGTAAATAACAATACAATAATTCGAGAATGGAAAATGTAAAGAAAATTGCGTGACAGAATCAGAGTTTATTTATGCTGAACAATATCATTTTGGCGATTGGTAATTGAAACTGTCTATATGTAGTTCGTTTTTTAATTAGGAGGTAGTATCATGATTGGCTGTTCGTAAACCGTTATTACATAGGGAAAATGTACTACTTACTTGACAGAAGATTGACTTAAGTCGAAAATACAACCTACTTATTTACTTATTTTGCAAAAGTGTTTACTCAGGAATTAAAATATATATTTTTTGAATGGTGAGCGTAACTAAAATGAGAATTGGCATTATTCCATAAATAGTTGCAAACAAAAATTTCAACAAATATCTCGGAATTTCATTTTTGACAATAGCAACTTTTCCACGGAAGGTTTAAGAATAATAGCGTGTTTTGAAGAAAATTGTAGTGTAAATTACAGACCAAGAACATGTAAACCTCGTCGCAGAAACGAAAATATAATTGAAAAAGCAAGAAATATAATCCATGAAGATCAAAGTTACCTCTGTACAACTGCTATCACAGCAATTAAGTTTGAGTATTGCAACGACATACTATTCTTAAAAAAGATCTCGGAATGCTGCCTTATAAACAATAAATGTTCCAAGAACTGTTTCCACCAGATTATGTAAAGACAATTACGTATTGCAATTGGTTTAATAACAATATCTTTAATGATGACATTTTTCATAAGCCTTTTTCTTTTCTGAAGAAGCTTGGTTTCAGCTAAACGAATACCTATGTCAATTCCCAAAACATCTGTTTATGGAGCTCTGGAAATCCCCATTATTTTCATGAAACTGCGTTACATCCTTTAAAAATTGTGGCGTATGGATAATTTTAATTTAATTTAATTATTGCACGATACCGTAATAAATGTCAATTTTCTATGTATCACTTTCTCGTTTCTCAAGCTTCTATAAAAAACTATTCTTTTAAGGACTGATTGAGTGTATCTATTGCTTGTTATATTACATTTTACTTACTTTGTTAGTAATACAATATTTTTACATTTCCCGCCAAATACCTAACAGCAAAAATTTCCTGATGTGATTGTGTCTTGTCAGTTTACTCCTCTGAATTAAAAAAGAAACTATAGCAGGTCGACAATCATTTGATCATTAGTTCTTTTTTTAATTTTAAGCAATGTTGTATGCTTGCAATATGAATCACGAATGACTGGCAAGTGGTGGATGACAAGCAAGGTACAGCCTAGCAGGTGTAAATACTTGATGTTGGTATATTAATAATCAATTACATAAGTGAGTTATAAGTGTGATTACTACTTAATACGGATGTGATTCAAAAATCGAAAATCATTGGAGAGCAAGTTATTATAAATAAAACTGCACAAAAACGAATATCAGACTATTACTATCCAACATGATTACGTAAGATATTGGGGGTACACAATATAATAATAATACTACCGTTTATTGTTCAACAGTTACTCAATTATAGGACAAAATAGAAAAATTAATATATATTCCATATTCCAACTTGCTAATCCTAAAACTGAAGATAAATACTTTCAAGTGGGTATTGTTCTTAGTACAGGGTGTTTGGTAATGAAACAGTCATACTTTACAGCGTGTTAGTAGAGATCATTTGCAATATATATAGCCCAATTTGCCTTATCCAAAAGTCACCCGTTTTCGAGATATTGTGTTTTGTTTGTTTTTTTTTGAAGTTCACTACTTACTTCTACTCAAACTTAAAATTTACGAAAATAATTAAACTCTTCCTCAATTTTTCAGTTTGTATGGTTAGAAGACATGTCAGCACACATTATGGATGAAAATTACGTTAAATATTTGGGCAAATTAAACGAAAAAAAATCAAACTTTCCCTTTTGATGAAACTGTAGACACAATCGCTATGCGTGAAATAATGTAACTCAAAGAGTTACATGTACTCGGGTTCGAAAACGTGCTTGTGCTGCATCAGAAATTACTTTGAATGCAGTTTATAATTATTTTATTTTATTTACTAATAAAGGAATTAAATTTGTGGTTTTTATTTATGGCGTTCTTCGACAATTTACTATGCCCAATTATTAATGAGTAGGTAAGAGAAATGGTAAGTGTTATTACGTCATTAGAAAGCTATTTTAACAAACAAGTTTTTGAAATAATTTGTATGCTTAATGCATTATGGAAATTTAGAAATAAATAGTCACAAAGGTAGCGATTGTGTCTACAGTTTCATCAAAAGGGGAAATTTTATTTTTTTTTCGTTTAATTTGCCCAAGTATTTAACGTAACTTTCATCCATAATGTGTGCTGAGATGTCCTCTTACTATACAAACTGAAAAATTGAGGAAGAGTTTAATTATTTTCGTAAACTTTAAGTTTGAGTAAGAGTAAGGAGTGAACTTCGAAAAAAACAAAAAAAAACACAATATCTCGAAAACGGGTAAAACACTATAAAGTATGACCGTTTCATTACCAAACACTCTGTATATTATGATGTTTGCATAATAAATCCTAATGGTTTTACAGATATACAAAAATCAGTATAATCTGGCGGAAAACTTATGTCAGAAATCAAAAATAACTCCAAGTTTCTTCATACCATCAGACTTATTTACTCATTTCTTGTGAATAACTAAACTAGATAATATTGGAATATTCTTTTAAGTATATGATAGGTACATTGTAACAGTTAGAAGCATAACAACAATATCAGGGAAAATATATTGAAAAATTATTCAAATAAGAGATTTCATTAGGCCATACAGTGCAATAATGTCAGATTTTACTAATAATCTTCAAAGGAAATACAATAATGCCCTGTCAGAGTTACTTTATTGGTTGAATTTAATTTTCCCCTAAAAATTCGCAGAAAATATAAGGACATGGGTTATTCATTTAAATTTTGTAATGATCTCTTGGATGCTCTAAGATTCTAGCTTCAATTGACTTTAATGTACTAGCATTTTCAACTCATAGTACGACCATTTTTAGATCACCACAGGCTACAACCAGCTCACACAAAAACTGTCTTCATTGCGATTTCTTTAGACAAACCATGATTGCTTTTACATATTTATTAACAACTTACTTCGTTCATTCAAGCAAAAAACTAAAGCCAATCAATTGGTTAATGTTTTTTAATTTAAATTACTCCAACTTCCTCCATTGTGCTTATTATTTCCTGCTTCTCAAGTGCTACTGTTGCAGAATATTTTTAGCAAGTACAAAGGCATAGGCTAATTTGGTTCGTACCTACTGTAGTTCTATAGTAATTCCAGCAAAATTATATTTTTTGCTTGGAAACTTCACCAAACTTCATCGATCAAACAAAAAAATCTCGGTTTATATCTAGACTATCTAGCGATGTTCTAAAAATACATTTCAAGGATGATAATGTATCTAAGGACCTTACTCTGCTTTACAAGTTATGCATCCTCATGCATAACTTACACAACTTACATCAACAAGAAAACTGAAACGGCATTATGTGAGGCTTTATTGTTGTTTCTGTTTAATTATTGTATTCCTAAAATTTATGTTTATTTGGATGTCGTAACTAAGCTGCGTATTCGTACAAATACAAAACTCTTGTTTGGATTCGCGTTCATAATATTTCTATTTAAACATTTTACTGTAGTTCCGCATCATATGACAATTGGGGAGCGTTCATGTAATATCAGACATATCCACATAATGTAATTTCGAGAAAAACGAAAAAAATTGTTTGTTCTAAGAGTATTGCAATTTATTATAATTCTGCAAGTTATATGAGAAGTAATATTGCAAATAATATTTTTAACACTGTTATGGTTATGAAAAAATGTACGTCCTTTGATGAAAAAATTCAATGTATATGTATTGTTGTGGGTGAATGCAAATGTTGCTGGCAACACTGGCAACACAGTGTAGAAGTTAGAATACGACAGAAAACAACAAACACAACAACGGCATGGTCGTCTTTCAAACAGTCACAGACAAGTTCGGTTCCTTTAGTATACTCGGCGTTGTCTTTTTCTTCTCGCGTCTGTTGTATATCATCAATAAAAATTTTCTGTCCTGTTTTGCTCGATATATCAAGTTTAATTTTCAAATTGGATATATGTATGATTTTGACTGAACTGACCATATTGTGGTTCAGATTACTATGAGATAAAACTGACTTTGAATCATTCTGAGCATTGTAAGCAATACAAACGACCAAGAACAGTACGAAATCATACCAAACTAAATTTTGGCCAAAAGTGGAGATGGCTGATTTTGCATGAACGTTCCTCAATTGTAAGTGCACAGTTGGTCACAAACATAGTTTTCCGATGAAGATGTCAGTATCTCCTTATATTTTTAAATTTTTGTATTAATATTTATAACCCGGTAATTGGAATTTTTCTGTTGGGTTAATAAATGGATTATTATTATTATTATTATTATCTCGTTGGAGATGGAGGGCGACTATTTTTGTCAGAGATTCGTATTCTCATCGATCCGACATTTTGCGTCTTCATACTACAATATGTTACAAGAAAAACAAATAAATTGAGCATAACTTAGAAGCCACCAGCAAAACGTGTGCAGTCATATTTCACGTACAATTAATTTCCTCTGGATTAGCTTTAGTATAGATTTTTATGAATGCGGACACTCAAAGGATAACAGCAATTAAAAGGTCGCTGGACTACAAGAAGTATAAAAAATAATTATACTGTTTTCATGATTTCAGAAATAGCACAAAATTAGTTTTATGTGCAATAATATTTTGGTTTTGAGGAATCGAAAGGAAGTTTTTTGGATAAAGTATTTTGTGAATTACGTTATTTGCAAAGAAGTTCAGACTATACCACTTACTTTTGTCCTTTAAACTTTGCATCGATGTTAATGGTACCAGAATTGATTGCACACAAATTCACTTTTTTCTTCAATGAAACATTGACCATATCTTATAAAAGAAATCACATCATATTGCTAGAAGCAGAGATGTAGCTAATATAATGGGGCATGTTTATGAGTTTATCCAATTTTAACAATTTTAGAATTCAATGTATTAATAGAATTTTTCAAGGGTACAACAAATTTTGTCACAAAATAGTATTCACTCTTTTGATTATTCTAGTAATTATATATAGATTCCAAAATATTCCGTTTCACTGCTGCGCCAGATATTCCATAAACATATTATCGTCTTTTCTCCATTGCATGATATAGCACTACCTCGAATTTTAATAATCCCGATATTAAATTACGCATCAGCTCATACAAAAACATCCTACCTTCACTAGCAGTTATAGGGAAACGAATATAAAATTGCTTTACATGTTATTACAAAACTTACGATATGTAATCGCAAGATTATGCAAAAGGAGATAGGAGGAATATTTATGTATGTAAAATTCATCCTCCCTCATCTCGGTAGAATTTTCCATCTCGCAGTCTGTTCGCCCGCTATTACCATAACTGATATTTAAAATTGCCTTTGAAAAATAACCTTCCTACCACGACGACCGACGCCGCGCCAGGATTCTATCCCAATATAGTATTCGCTGAGGCTGCTGCTACACGCACAAAAAAAGGACAGGCCTTCTTCTTTGTTCAGAACGCCGAACCGCCATTTTAGATTATACGGCTTCGTTGTGTAAAAATAGTTCAGTGAAGCATGTTCCCCTTATAGATTGGCAGCAGTAGAAGAGGGTTCGGTTCGACCGTCACTGTTGCTAAAATGGCCTGGTACGATGGATCATCGAGGGATGGAATATGTGTGGAACCGAAGAGATGGTAGGGATCGACAACCATTGTTATTGTAGCCGTACAAGTTTTGGATTAACATATTTTTGTCTTTATTAAGGGTAGATAGTAGATCGTTTCTTTCTTTTGTATCTAGTATCTGATGGATTTCAAACCACAACTTTTGCCAATTATAACAATTTGACAAATCTATTGGTAAATTAGAAGCTTGGCATTAATTTTTAATTAACTTTCAATTGTGAATAATACCTAAAAAATGTGTTTTGTTTGTGGTTTTAGCTGCCACAATAAAGTATTTTATGCAATTTTTCCCATCTCTAAATATGTTATTCAATAATATGTATTTTTTTAAATAAGTTTGAGCGGGCTGCTTGTAAACAGGTTAATTTGATATCATATGGCACGTACATACATACATACGTAGTACGCTGCATCATTCTCTTCTTCATCGACTGCAAAAAAGTATCTGTCTCTATCTCGGAAGTTGTGTGTTAGTGTCACCAATTCACCTCATTTTTTTTTTGTTTGCTTTTGCTCAAAAATTATTTGAGAATAGGAAATATTTGCGATGTAATAGTAGAACTTACTCCACCAGGTCTACTGATTCTGGCTGATTTACCTAACTATTTAGCTTCTTGAGAGAGTTTTAGAAATTTTAGCAATGTGCGACGTAGACACTTTCGATTATGATAATATTATTTATCGAACTGAAGGATAAGATGATTGTGTTGAATTAAGGCTAAAGCTAACTATGTTAATCATTTCTGCCGTGACAAGTTTTGATGTTTTGGACACAATAGGTAAATTCAAACTAACCGAATCATGTGGGTTTGATGAAATATCGAATAATCTTTTGAAAAGTATTAAGTTTTGCATATGCGATGTATTAACATATATTACTAACTTATCATTTCAATTTGGGCAATTTCCGAGTATGCTCAAAGTGGCAGTGGCACCTTTGTATAAAAAGGGAGATAAGAATTCATTTGCTAACTACAGAGCTATTAGTTTGCTTGCAAGTATTGCCAAAGTTATTGAAACAATTGTTGCTACACAGCTTTTGTCTTTCTTTTCAAAATATAAACTTTTAGCGCCTTGCCAGCATGCCTATTTGCCTAATAAAAGTGTTAAGACTGCACTTTGTGATTTTTACTATCGGGTGATTGATGGTCTTGACAAAGGTCTAAATGTTGCCGGTCTGTTTATTGATTATTCACGTGCCTTTGATACTGTTGACCACTCCATAATTCTAGATAAATTATTTGTATACGGCATTCGTGGTTCCGCATTTGACTTTATAAGATCTTATCTTTTAAACAGAACTCAATATGTCAACATAGGAAACTCTGTAACTAGTGATATAGCTCATTTAACTCAAGGGGTACCTCAAGGATCAGTGTTGGGGCCATTTTTATTTACTGTTTACATCAATGATCTTTGTTTTTATCTTAGTAAGGGTAATAATATTCATTTATGTTTTTATGCGGATGATACAACTATCGTTGTTACTGAAAAAGATTCAAAAGTATTATGTCAACAAATCAGTAATGTTTATGAAAGAGTTAGAGTTATAATTATAATTTTTTTCAATTAAAAGAGAAGGGCTGCACTGGTCCAGCTGGTACATCTCGTGCGGATGATGTTAGGCTGTTCAATTTGATACCACCCTGACTTTCGGGCCTGATATTGACTTACTTTGTGAAAGTTTGCGAAAGGATTGTTATGTGCTTAGATTTATGTCTAAACACTGCAGCCAACGGGTACTTTTGAGTTTGTATTATGCCAGTTTTTATTCTTAATTAGGCTACCGCATTATTGTGTGGGGTAGTGGTAACTGGCAACGGGTTTTTGTATTGCAGAAGAGTGCTACTAGGGTGTTGTCTGGCACTACTTTTCGAGAGTCGTGTAGAGATATGTTCAAAAACTTGAAAATGCTAACTTTACCTTTAATATATATTTTAGAATTGTGTTCGTAGGTACACTTATAAATATAAATCGTTTTTTGAAAGATTTGAATTACTCCATGTACCCTACACGGTTTAAACACATTCTGCACCTGGGCTCGTATAGAGCTGCGAGATATGAAAAATGTTTTTTTAATGTTGGCTGTAAACTGTACAACATGCTTCTCATCGAGGTAAAATCTGCAATTACAGTTAAACAATTTAAGCGTAGATTGACAGATTTGTTAGTTGTTAAGTGCTGCTACACACTGGATGAGTTCTTCGCTTAGGAGTCTTTTCTTTTATGATTTTCTATATATACCTATATATTCATCTTTTATTGCAGACATGTACATATATTTATATATATACAGGGTGCTCGGATACCTGTCTTACAAAATTAAAATACTAGTTGTATATAACATAGGAAACAGAATAAAACCAAAAAAAAAATGCATAAAAAATTATTTAAAAAATCAGCAAATGTTTTTAGGTGGGCCTTCACGCGTTAAAAGTGAATAGCCGATCTTTATGATATCGTCAGCAGTACGATAGCACTAAAAGAAATCAATATTATTGAGGTAGGTCATTGATGAATTCGACTTTCTGCTGAGCTACACATTAATCCCTATAAACGCACAGCTATTGATTATTCGATCTCGCTTGCTACTTCAACATCATTAGTCTGGCAGTTTGCAGCGGTTAATGCGTTGTGCTTCCTTGCCAGTATTGTTATTCGTTTACCGTATAACTACTTACATTAATTTACAGTTAATAGTTCCGTTAAATGTATTTGTATAAGAATTTGTGAGTATTTTCAGTTTATTACTTAATGTCGTGTGACTTTTGTTTAACATTTGTGAAAATGCCTTATCATTATAGAAACAACGAGTTAAGTGATATGGTTCTTACATATGAAGAATGTAGACAAAACGCAAGAGCTGCTCGTCGACGATACGCCAATTTATTTCCTAATCGCCAGTTGCCAGCATCAACCACATTCACAAACGTAGTGCAACGATTGCGAGATACCTGAAGCGTCAAACTTCAGCAAGGACGTGGCGATGGTAATCAAACGAATGTAGACGCAGAATAGGAAATTTTGAATATGGTAGATGATCCATCTGTGAGCACTAGGCAAATTGCGCGTACAGTAAATTTAGCGCGGTCTACCGTGTGGCAAAGTTTGAGAGAAAATCAACTTCACCCCTTTCATCTTCAGCGTGTGCATAATCTTTCGGAAGACGACTACCCTCATAGAGTGCGTTTTTGTCAGTGGTTAGTCGACCAAAATGCGGACAATCCCAACTTTTTAGGTAAAATTCTATTTACGGACGAAGCAAATTTTTCACGTCAAGGCATATTAAATAGGTATTCACAACAGACATGTGTGGGCAATAGAAAACCCTCATGCGATATATCGTACTGACCATCAGCGACAATTTTCCATAAATTTGTGGTGCGGTCTAATAAACAATTTTATCATTGGCCCTTTCTTATTACCGGCTCGTTTGAACGGGGAAAATTATTTAACTTTTTGGTAAATGAACTGCAACCACTTACTGAAGATCTGCCATTAGACATTCGCCAACAAATGTATTTTAAGCACGATGGGGCTCCGCTGCACTTTAGACGAGATGTGCGGCATTATCTGGAAAGCACTTTCGGTGATTTTTAGATTGGTCGTGGAGGACCGGTAGCTTGGCCACCTCGTTCTCCGGACCTAAATCCATTAGATTTCTTTTTTTGGGGACATTTGAAAGACTTGGTTTACAACAGAGAAGCAAATAATATCGATGACTTGAGAAATAATATTTACGAATCTATTGCGCGAATTCGTGAACAGGACGTGTTACCACTAGTGCGTGATTCATTGTTGCGGCGCGCTCATTATGCATACGTGTCTTCGAACATTTACTTTAGCAGTCGAGCGGTCCGGAAAACATCAGACTCTCAGGTAGTGTTTCTAAAAAATTTTATAATTTTTTTTTTCCATCATTCGTTTTCTTAGCTCGGTTGATGACGATTTTTATTTTTTGTAAGAGAAGTATCCGAGCACCCTGTATATATAGTTTTTTGTTCTATATTGATGTTTTGTGTTCTTGACTATATTTGTTTTTTGTAGTGTATACTTAATTGTATGACGCTGGCAACTCAAATACATCTACATATCTATCTAAAGGAAAGAAATGCCAATGCAGAAATGCATGTTCAAATAGACGTAGTCCTAGCCCCTAAGCTATCAAGAATATTTACCTCTATAACAGGTTGTGTGCATGCTTGTCTATATAAGTAGTCGACGTTAAAATATCTTCTAAATGTCTGATTAAAGCAATATGGCAGCCAAAAACGTTGCATAAAATGGCTGCAGTCTATGGATACTGTGTGAAGAAAACAAAATGATGTAATTCTGCTCTGCAAATTGTAACACATCTAACTAATAAAACTTGAATTCCATTTGAGGGTTTTGCAAACTTAATGAAATGTTTTTTCAGAAAATCAATTCCTGTTCTGCCGTTCAGTGTAGGCTTTCACGACCGTAATTCATAGTAGATATGCATGTCTTTCGGGTGCTGTCGAGTAGCTGCTTTTTGACTTGACGTTTCGCTGATCATGCTGTCAGCTTTATCAGGAGTTTTCTAAAGACTGACTGTTACACGACAACACCCGTAAGTTATGTACGTCCTGCTCTGCCATCCAGCCACTCTTCCAAGCAAAGAGAAGACATTATTTTCTTATTTTCTCGAAAATGATAGCTACAAGCTAGGCCTCATTACAATAAATGTTTGCCCTCTATCGGGCTTAATACTACTTACCGTCTGCTGTTAAAAAGACACGAATTCTTGGTTACACGATTAATAACTCTGATTCGTTTCTACATGTGTTACCTATCTATAAATCTGGTCTGATCAAATTTGCATTGACTCATACTAACTTTAAGTCCAGTAAAATGTTTCTTTAATCATATTTTATTTAAGGCTTACGCCCGAACTAGTGACGTGACTGTAACTTGTTTCGAATTGTAGCCTTTTGGTTATTTCAAATTGGTTATTTTAAAATCGGGACAAATTACGCTAAAAAGCTTGGATTCCATTTCAACTTTATCAGAGAAAAGCTGAAATATTGCTCTTGGCGTAATTAGCTGGTGGATGCTCGTAACTGAATATTTTTTTGAAATTGAACACATACATTTCTTTGATGGTACTTCTCTTTTTAAGATTAGTTCTATCGATTACATTTTTACTACCAATTTTCTCAATTGTGTCTTCATGTCCAACAATCATAACTCACACTAAAAGCCTAATACCTACCCATAATAGCTAAATTTTTAAGCACATTTTTAGATTTTTACTATTTATAAGACGAAGAAGTGGAGCAACGTCTCCCAAACTCACTATTTTCGAATTATCTAACATTAATTGCACCCCTCCCACTTTACCGCTTTAGCTTTCCGAAAACGAACTAAACGACCATAAAACTAGCCGCATTACGTGCACAAGAAAAAGAAAATCGAAAACATTTCCTGGAAATACGTTTACTATCGATTTTATGTGTTCGAAACTATGAGCTTTTTATACCGGACTACAATAAGAAAAACGAAATTGATATAAGTGTAACTAATAAATCCAATGGGATCGCAGCAGCTGTCTATTGAACAGTTTAATAATTCCGAGAATCCTAATGGAATAATATAGTTGTTCCAGTGTTTCTTTCGCTTATAACTTAATTGATTGTTAATGTGTAAAAAGAGAGAAAAAGATAAGAAAAAAGTGTTTAGTTCGTTGGGAAAGTCGACTCGGCGGGCTTTTCTCAAAAAAATTTCGACGGAATTATTTCGATTTGCAACGCTTCCAAACATAAACCGTTTGTTTCTTCGATATCAACTGTAAATGATGGTTTTGTAGCTGGAGGCATAGCTGGAACGCAAATTAATAGGTGCCCGTCTCTAAGGTGTAAAAGCTCTGAGAACTATTACAATTACTTTGTGTTGGAATTTTAAATATGCGCCAAAGTTGTAATACAAGTAAAGTAGTAAAAAATGATTTTATTTTAAGAAACCAGGCGCATTTTTTAGTTAGTTAGAGTTATTATATTCAAGCATTTTCTTAGTACCTTCCCACATAAAACTCCCCAGCAAATAAAAATAAAATCGATCGTTAAATTTAATCTTGTTCGTGCTGAAGTAGGACAACTAAAGAGTCGGTCTCTCGCGTCTATATATTTTTCAGAGACGCTTTGATATGTCTGCATGCCGACCAATTATGTCTGGGTAGTGTGGGACGAACCCGCCCGATCGACTCCTCAAAGCCTACATCGTTATGTCAGGGAAAATATTAAATTAACTTTATTTAATTTGTTAAAAAAATGATCCTATAGTATAGTCGCTGCTAGATGATTATATTGGTAACATTTATAAAATTGGCAATATGCATACACACCCATTTCGGAAACTGCGCGCATATTACGTACGCGTACGCAATATTTAATAAAGTTGTTTGATTTTCACTCATCAGATTAGAGTAGGAGAGCTCAGAGCTGGAAATCACCCCGAATGACGGGCATTTTCTATCAATCATCATTTAAACTGTCTCTGCGATCGTCCGTTGTTAATTTAATGTAATTATACGTCACAATACACGGGCGCTCACCCATCGTCCATATCCGCGAGCGCATCTGGTTTAGAAAATGTTAATTTATTTCCGCCTAAAGCAATAGCAATTTCGTAGAGAAAAATCGAAATTCGAAACGTTATTGTAGCGGAAACGAAATCATATACATATGTGAAAGTAACAAAAGAAATTGCTGTTATTGTTACCTATATATATATATATATATACAGGGAACTTTAGAGTAGAAGTCGAATATCTACTCTAAAAAAACGCTTTTTTTAGTTGTACCTATCTAATGGTTAGTGTTTCGCGTCAATGTTGGGACAATTCAGCACATTGGAAATTTTCACAAATATTACTAACCTCGTGGAGGTAATCAAATATGAGTTACCTACCTACTTTAAACACAGATATAAATTAGCAGATTTGCAGTTGTGTTGGCTCACTCATAGCAGGAATCAGTATTAATCAGTACAACATTGCTAATGAAAACCAAACATTAACATACAAAGATGAAATTAAGCATGAGTAGTGATGACAAAGAGAGTAGTTTACAACAAATTAGTTATTTCTCTTAACCCATTATAGGCCAGCGTCCTATTTACAGGACAATCCAAACAATAATTATTTCTGGTCCTTATATAGTTTTTATTTTCAAAATATCTTATTTCATGGTTAGATATAATCCAAATAAACCTTTTTACAAATGTTTGCTTTTTTATTTTATAATAACTTGCCAGTCCCAAAATATCGTACCTGGCTCATTTTTACCATGATACCTGGTATCATGAAATTTAATACACGTAATTTAAGTTCTCCTGCAAGCATTATTGATCCCTTCTCCGATCACTTCAACAGCGTATACATACGTTCCTACTCCAACAAACGTAATTTTACCGAGAGATTTGATGATTTGTTTCTAAATGTAAATATTCGTGAAATCAGCAAAGATGATATATTTCCAGCACTAAAGATGGTAGTAAAATAGTGTAAAGATAGCTTCTTGAGCGGTGTTGACGCCGTTCCCAGCTTCATAATACGTGACTGTGCCACAACTTTAGTGAACCCTCTACATTACATATACAACTTCATTGTTAAACACAGACACTTTCCCGAGGACATCTCGTATTTCTCCAATTTTTAAAAGTGGTGATCCAGAACTATAGCCCAATCTCCATTTTATGTAATTTTTCAAAGGTCTTTGAAAGCATTCTATATGAACACATCTACAACTCTGTTAAAAGTTTCATTTCACCACAACAACATGGATTCATGGAAAAGCGGTCAACTATTACCGACTTATGCTGCTTTACTCAGTATGTATCGTAGCTTGTCGATAGCCAAGGCCAGGTTGACGTGGTGTACACCGATTTTCAGAAGGCTTTCGACCAAATCGACAACTTCGTTTTGTTAGATAAACTTTTGAGAATTGGATTTTCTCCGTCTCTGACCAAGCTTATTGAATTATACTTGGTCGATAGGAGTCAATATTTTGAATATCGGAATACTAAGTCAAGATCTTCTGTTCCGACTTCTGGTGTCTAGGACTAAACTGTGCATCAAAACCAATTTCATTTTGTATTAAATGTGATGTGACACTTTGTAAGGACTGTTTTATTCCCTATCATACAAAATAATGTTCGTTTTATCTATAGGTAATACAGAAAATAATTTGAATATGCAGGGATTGCTTTGATTTTATCTATAATATGATTGATACCTCAAGTACCAGTGCCCTATTTTCGTAATTTAAACAATAAATATTTTTTGAATTTTTGTATTTCACTCGAGTTAAAAGTGTTTTACTGCAACAAATAATTTTTTTCTTGATTTTCAAAAGTTAATGCGTTAAAATAGCTTAATCAAATCATAGATCTTGTTCCTGTAAACAATTATTATCTACAAAATTTTTAAAGATAATGGGTCCAGTCTTCTTAATCGTCAAAGAGTTTTTCGACTAGAACACGTACTGGAATACAAATAAATGTTGACTCTAGTTTGTTTTGTTGACTCTAGTTTGGGAGAGAACACCGTCAATGCCATGAGAGCCACTGCTGTTGAAATACTGTAATAAAAATGTTATTTTTTTCAATCTGCTAATGTCTTTCAAAACTGTAAGGATGGAACTTTATCCACGTTTGGAAGACGCTGCAAATAGAATGTCAACAACTCCACTCTGTCTTGTGTACACAGGAAAATTGCACAATAAAGAATATATTAATAATCTAAGTCTATATTCTAAGTGATCCAGTAATGTGATAGATTTTGTGAACAGATAGTGTGACATGCCACCATAATTATCCTAATTAATATTAAACGATTTGTCTTAGCCACCAACCAGCTTTTTAATAGCTACCTCTTTGTAGAACTCTAGCCCCCAAAAATCAGTTCTGTGACCGCAAATTTTTTAATTTTCTTGTTTGGCATTCTTTGACCCACAATTTCATTTGTCACATCAGTTTATCTTCCACATGGTTCCTTATCGTGGTCGCTAATTGGATTTTCTCGAAAAATTTATCACTATCTTGCCACTAGACCTACACTACAACATAAAAAGAACGAAGTTCACAATTAACAATTAATATCACCATGCTGTATGTAGGAGACATTGTCAACTGCAGCAATTGTTTTAAACGACCACCACAGATAATGACAATGTCCAAAAAATTGTATATATCTTTACCACTTATTGTTAGTTCAGTATGTACAATCTTTACAAATATTTCTCACATATGCTTGAGAGTAAATACGGCCTAGGAAAACAGAACTGATTTGGTCACAAATTTGATGTGAAGTCAAATGGAAAATATTAGCACAGGCAAAAAAAATAGACGGTAGTTCAAGGAAGATTTTATAAAGCAAAATGGATCAATTTAGTGTGTTTGTAACACTAATAACAATAAGATCTTTTATTAATTTAGACATAATGCAATTGCATATCATTATTTCATTATGGTTACTGTATCCTTTAGTTTGCCTTTTAGATATTGGACTTTATTGACAAATTTTGTTAGTATTTTTCAGTTCGAAAATGAGCACTCAACAGCAAGAAGAGGATCGTAAAACAAAACCTGTACAAAGCTTGTACAAGATACTGATAGAATGTAGATACAAATGATTTAATAGCAATTATCATTTCAGTATCATCTTTCGTAGAATATAGACACCCTTAAATTAGAATAACAACTTTGAATAATAGAATTAATAAAATATATCTTCGAACAGGTAACTCTTTATTTTTTTATTATACTATCATGAATTGATTGTCATGAATTCCTGCAGATGATCAATTATATATATACCATGTTTTAGCACAATTAGATTATTTTCCTATCGTATTTTAACATTATTGGAAATAGTCAATTGAACTGATACAATTTCAACACCCAGAACACACGCAAAAAATATATAAAGACGGCAAATATAAAATTCTCAAGATGCTTAAAATTAGGATGACAGAATATTAGTGAAGACACGTATATGATGTACCCAACAATCCATTTTTGTGATAGACATATGTAGCTTATTGACGCATGTATTAGCTTCCAAAATATATGAAAAAGCAACATTTAACAATTTATCGAAACCACAGTAGCGCACAATAAGCATTTCATCATAAACATTTGCACATCATTCGACCCAAAACCTAGCAGTATTTCTGCAGCAAACTAAAAGAAAATGAAACTTAGAATTAGGGATTAAACCATTTTTGGCAACAGAAATTTCAACTAGTTTGACGGCAATTGAGAAACATCGATGTGAACAATTAAATATTATTTATATCCGCAAAAATTGCAGTCGAATTTCTATCGTCCACATAATCTAAGTCATAAATGTATTAAACAATTATTGTTTCTTCCTGATTGAAACACTACCTGTTGTACATTTTCTGGTCTATAATGCCAGAAGCTTTGGACAAATCATAAAAGGCCTGCAGTTACTACATTTCTGTAGTTTTTTAATTTTCCCTCATTGGCAATAAACCCATATTGTGTAGGAGATATAAGAAATGGACCACAAAAAATTCTTCTAGTGTTGGCCATTAGACATATTAGTCACGTCTGAGTTTAGAGAATATACTAATCTTCCAAGTGTCATCCATAATATATATAATTCTGCCAAATAATTTATCGATTTGGAACTCAATTTTTTTCTACTATTTTAGCAAATAATAAAGGTAGAGTAGCTAGCTGCCGTTTTAGAAATAGTTTTTCTTCCTTTTAGGTAAACGTAGAAAATGCTTTCTGTAAAACACGGACTAAGTAACTGTGCTAATAGCTTCACTAATAATTTTGGCATAAGTTGGAAATACAAACAGTAGTAGCTAATTTCTTGGTGACATCTCCGATAGGCATTAAATGAAGAAAGCACCAAAAATCTTACCACAGTTATAGTTCTTTTAGCTGTTTCTGATTTTGAATTTACTGTCTGAATATTATAGTAACTTCACAATAAAATCCATCTTTTTCCAAATAATTCCAAAGGAGGTCGTTTTTGCTACTTTTTAACTAAAATCTGTATATCTCTACCTATAAATTTACTAATAATCTTGCCCTAGATTTATTTCTATCCCACATCAAGTTTGTTTACAAAATTTATCTAAAAAAACATCTAATAAACAATTACAAAGACTAATTAATTTCATCCATAACAAGTTAAAGTCTAAATTTAAACATGTTATTGACATTGACCATCGAATTTCCGATACGAAATTTTTGATTCGTAATGCCGGCACATTATAATCAATCTCTCCGATTTTTTTTCGCCGTGCCTCAACAATGACTTGACAAAAACGCGCTCTAATAGAATCACTTTCGATTATATTAAGTTTGAATAATTGCTTCATAAAGAGTGTTTCGATCATCAGATCATTAATTTCATTATGCCTTCGCTCGGGCCGATATCTTTCCAACACCGATATTGTCGCAATCTAATTACCCATGTCTCTTTTTTTCGCTTTTCTATTTCTTTTCTCGATTTTTTTTCTTCTTCTCCTGCATCGTGCTCTACACATAAACAACTTAGTTGCGTATAACGCAACTCGCCTTTTGTAACGGCAGCCATTTTGCCGTGTGTAGCAGCAATGCAAGGGCAACCCTCCAAGTCCGAGCCCTGGTCAAAAGCAGCGGGGTTCCAGCAAATTGAAAACATGATCTCATCTCACCAAGTCGGGACCCTCTATCTTTCGGGGTCCGCTTGATATGACATAGTAATTTATTACGAATCTATACGGATGATGAAGAGTGCTTTTCATTCTGCTCTTGTTTCGCCGTAATATCTACTGTACGAGAAAATGCAATTAATTTCGCTATAGGAATGTGGACAGAATGTAGGATAATAATAGAATATTATTTTCTCATCTTACTCAGCGACTATTATATTGTTTGTGTTTGACTACTTCTCTTTGTTAAATGGAGAAGCACTTTTAATGTCTAATTCAAATTAAGTTGATTTTAGATGTCAGTGCATAAAATATAATTTGTAAAGATTATATTTACTACGGGGTAGTTGTTCCTCGCAGCCACCTTTTCCTGGGCTTTTTCGCAGTGGTTTTGTAGTTATTTTTAAGTTAGACATCTATCAAGTCTACTCCAAGGTATACAGGTTTATTTGTATGCTTCAAGATGTCTCCATTCCAAGAGACACTAAATTTGCGATTGGTTAGTCGTGTGTGAAAGGGGTATGCACTGACCTGTAGTACCTCATAGTAAGCAGATATGATCTTTAAACCGTTCTCTAACCTTGCTCCAACTTATTCGAAGGTTCTTCCTTGTGTCGAAATGACCAAGTCATCTGGGCACACAAAGTGTTTTCTATTTTCCGGTAGTGGTTGGTCGTTGGTGTAGAATCGGGGCTAACACGCTTCCTTGAGCGAGGATTTTTTTTGGTTTCGCCAGCAGCTTTTTTTCCCTCCAAGAGTGGAGTGACGTCGAATTGGCGATTTTGCCGCAAAGATTGTCGTATACTTGTGACAGCATTTTGAGGTGGTTTACGGTGTCATAGAGAGTGGTTAGGTCGAGAAGGACAAGGCCCGTAATTGCTTTATTTTCATATTTGTCTTCTATATGTTTTGTAAGCCCTAAGACTTGATTGGTGGATGATTTCCTAGCCTGTTGAGTATTTTGGGACTCTTTTAATCAACGATACTGTTTATTCGATTTAATGTCAGTCTTTTATATAGTTTAAATAGATGAGACAACAAAGAGATTGGTTGATAGCTGTTTGCAGAGTTCTCTCTGGTTTTAGAAGGGCGCTTACTTTTGATTTTTTTCCATAGCTTAGCTTATCTTAAAAGTCTCTCGGCAATTGTTGACGAGTTTTAAGAGTTAGTTTCTTGGGCCAGATCCGAAATATCTAATTTGCTCGACGCACATATGATCGACTCCAACAACTTTTCCGTTTTTCAACGTATTTATGGCATCGCTGAATTTTTTTATTGTAAACGGAGATGTAGTCGTGTGTTCTGGTCTTTTTTCGTTGGTTTTCCATTTAGGATAAGTTGCTGAGCTACTTGATTAGCTGTTACTTTGGGCAAAAAATGTGGTGTTAATAATAATTGATCATAAAATATTATATAATATTAGTTCAAATTATTGAAATGCATGTAATATAAAGCTTAAAAACTATATTTTTGAAGTCTTTCTTTGTCTGGCTTTATAATCTAATCCATACATATACAAAAACTTTAAAAGATTTGATACATTGTTGAAGATGGCAAGATTGAATAATCAAAATGTGTAGAAGTAAAGAAAAAACCAAAACCATGTTCGAAGGTACAAAGCCTATTGGCAAGATCGGGAAAGTAAAACGATTTGTAATCAAAAGGATTTCAATTAATCCAATTCCAGCTGAGCTAGCAAATTTTGGAAGACACGTGTTACCATGATACTATTTTTAAAATTTATCTCCAGAAAACAAAACAAACTAATTAGAGTATTTGTTCAAGCAACATCATTAATTACTTCTACAATATAACCATCAAATTGCAAGGAACTAATAGAAATTGTTTCGATGTGCTAAACAAAGTTTTAAAATTTACTTACATATTTGTGGAATGATGGGTGAATTTGTCATGATTTGTAGAAATGGCAAACGTGATTAGTCATTTTATTTGTGAACTTTAAGCAATATTTTTACAGAATACCTACTTTTTTCTGGAGAAGAACAGAAATGGATACATAATCTGCATATTTGAAAAGCACGAAAAAATGATTTAATTCGATGAAAAAGTTAGTAATGGACGCCTCTACTTGTATTCAAGTAATGGAAACTAGGTGACTGCTGAATTTATTTACACGTTCCAATTTCTTTTCCAATAAATATTATTTGTAAATATTTAATGTATAAAACTGGCTGAGGTTCCTAAAGCAGGAAGCCCAATTTTATTATATACATACATCATGTAACTATCTCTAAAGTGGTCTCATACCTGTTTAACTTGTTAGTTATGTTGCTTCATTTCTTGCAGTGTTGCAATGTAGGTTCTCGCATTTGTTCTGATGTTTAGTTACTTGGCTTGCTAAAACAGAATAAGTTGCTGCTTAGTTTTGATTTCTGTCTTTGTTTTTCTTTGATTTTGACTCTTGTGTTTACTTTACATTTCTTTATTTTTATTTTCCCTATAATTAATTTGTAACTTCCATTCAGCTTGGTTGCGTAACTTTAACATTTGCTTTTTTCTTCCTTTTATGAACAACCAAGACCATGAAGCTCTAATTTGTCCGTTTCTTTTCTAGTTCATATGTATAAAAACAATTATAATCAATGTCAGTTTGAGCAATTGTATCATAGATTCACCATATTAGGAATTGTTAAAGCTTAATAAGAATGGGGCATTTTCTGAAGAAAACAAAATTGTTGCTTCGTCTCTGATGTGGCCAGTTGTAGTATATGTATTTTTATGACAACTTTTTTTTAGTTAGGTATCTTATTTTCCTGATATTTTTTCCACTTGTAGGTCAATTACAACACTCTAATTCGAATAAGAATCAAACTTATTCCAAAACCTTTACAATATAATTTGGTTTTCATTACAACTTTGTCAGTGGTGGTCGGTGGAATAAAATTGACATTAAATTCGTGTCAAATAATAAATAAATAGCTAGCCATGCCTGCATCAACAAAATTATCTACAGACAAAGAAATTCAGCGATATATAGGATTATGTTTACAAAATAGTGGACAATTTAAGATATTTTTGAAATGTAGAATTATAATCATAAGAGTAATGACCCTTATATCAATGAATTTTTTTGTCAAGCTCTAACAACTGTGTTCAAGGATTAGGGAAAAACATGGCAGAAAAACCTAGTCAAAAGCTTAATTATTATTATTTGAGACGAATTAACTGTCAATTTTATTCGACTGACGAAGTTGTAAGGAAAACCAAATCATAGTGTAAAGGTTTTGGAATAAATTTGATCTTTATTCGAATTCGAGTGTTGTAATTGACCTAGAATTGGAAAAAATATCAGGAAAATAAGATAAGTTTTAAATATTGAAACTGTTACTTGTGATTGTTTCAATATTTCGCAGCCATATTTTCTGTTGGCTATTAATGTAAGATATCACCTTCATGAAATTATACGATACTATCTATCACAAACATTCTAATTCTAAAAAATAAAGTTAGTTTAGCATTCTGACGAAATTATTATGTATTTTGTAAATTACTTTATGGCAAACTTGGTAACAGCTTGAATAGTCATTCAATGGAGACTTTCTCTGCCAAATTTAATTCTCCAAAATATTAAACCAGAATTAAATAACTATGAATACGTCTTGCATTTGATGCTTAAAGAACTTGAACAACACATTGAAGAACCAATAAATTAGCACTACTATCTTGCATCTGGGATATGCTTACTCCAAATACTAATAATCCTAATGTAAACATTGTTGAACAATGGGCTGGTAGGAACAAATGTTGTGTGTTTAATAGATGCAAAGTCAACCGCCAAATATGATTTGATTTTTTCTTTTAGCAAATAAAAATTTGGTTTTGCTGTCGATGGGTTAGGTTATGTTGTTCGTTGACTTGAGGGATTCACAGACAAGAACCGGAGATTTTAAATGGTGCAGAATTTAATAAGCATTATTCATAATTCTAGCCTAATCTGACAATTGCAAGAGAATATTTTAGGGAAAACTATTTCTTTATTCTTAACCTACATATATCAAACTATGTAACTAATGTAACTGTTAAAAAATGATTTACGAACTTTGCTACAAAAAAAAAATATCTGCAATAGAATCTGCAGTAACTAGTAGAAAATCCAAGCATGCCTTTCCTTTAACTTAGCTGTACCTCCAACATTAGCATAAAAATGCAAAGGAGTTAGTTTCATGGCTCCTGCACACACTAGTTCTTTTTATTTTAATTTCTTTTGCTATTAAATTAAAATAATAACATTTTTGGTAAAAATTAAAACCACATACCTAAACAAGAAACTAACTAAAACATTTTGAGTTTCATAATTTTTATACTTACGCGGTTATACTATGCACAAAACGAACTCATGTAGTGTATACAGTGGATGGTAGGATAAAAAACAATAACCGCCATTAAGAACAATATTCCACATGTTCGTCAACATTGACTTTCAAATGAAAATAATGGAATTCGTCGAAGCGGGGCGGCTATGTATGCTATATCAATGTGTATGCGATTGTGTGTGTGTGTGCTAGCGGAGGGTCGTCTAGCAGGGACGGACGAAATTAGAATTCAGCGGGTGTCCAGGCTAACTCCCAGTGAGCCACTGAGGTGATTGCCTGCCAATCTCCTGCACCCTTCTCAAATTCGAACTCGCCACTTCTTGCACTTAATCAACGAGTGCTTTTACCGACTAATCAACTTTTCTACGATATTAAGAACGGGCAAGAACTTTTATCCGACCAAATTAAATGTCTTCTTCTTCTGTTTGATTCGCTCCGCGATATCATTTTATTTGGTTTTATGTACTTATGTAGTACGAAATTTTTACTCCTCGCATATGAAGAAAAACTTGACAAACTATTTCCACACCTAGGTACAGATATCTTTTAAGCGTACGCACATACGTCGGTAATAGGTCTTGGTTAGATATGCATTACAGGGGGTCTTGTTGCATCATCACATCAACCAAGTTTCAATAGAATCAATTTACGGATTGACCTAACCCATTAATAACTTGTTACTCAACGTGAATACTTTATAATTAAAGGAGTTTATCAAGTTTATCCTCGTAATTGTACGAATGAGAAATATGTCAATTTTACTACGACGTATACGGATAAAAATAATGACCTCAATGCGGTAGAAAAATATTACGTGCGGCAGTGAACGGCGACAACAGGAACTGTAATTAACAGTACACATAAATACAGAAGTGAATGAAGTGTGAATTAATTACAGTTATCAGTATATTAAAATCTGTTCCCTTTTCAGATCTCGTCCATCTTCTTTCCACTGTACAGCATATTTTAAGTATTATACACTTGTTAGGTATATAGAAAAGTTGATTAATATACTTGAAGATTGTTATAATTATTTTTGATTAATATTTTTAAGGTGCTACGAACTATTTTACCGGTACACACGTACATATATACAATGGACTAATTACAATACTCATTCTACTAAATTACTAATATGTTTTGATAAAATTATACTTTCTAAAATTCCTAACATAACAAAGTAACATAATTCGTTTAGTATGGTATATAGGGTGTCTCATCAAGACCGTTCATTACAAATTTATGCGGTTCTTGTTTAGTGTGCCATGGGACACAAGCATTCTCGAAAATTTATTACCAAAGCCTAACGTCAAAGTCACACTGTAGAAAGGCAATTACGAAGAATATCAATAAACAGCTTTTTGACAATAAACCAGCCTCCATCAGGGCTTCCATTATTATTCTAAATT
Organism: Popillia japonica; assembly: GCA_004785975.1. Lineage (NCBI taxonomy): Eukaryota > Metazoa > Arthropoda > Insecta > Coleoptera > Scarabaeidae > Popillia > Popillia japonica. Next base: position 35,995 of record ML219445.1, read on the forward strand.
TTTATGAACGGATATGTGTGAATATTAATCTACAAAATGCATGACAATCACTGCATGGAGATTAGGACAAGTATAATCAGTGGTGGTTTAGGGGAAGCTATCTTTTAATGAGATCTTACTAGAGAAAAACACATAGAAATATGTAAGTTGGTTCCAGCGTTAGCAGTTCTATATCTAACTACTGAAGAACTACATAAATGTTCCCAATGACATCATTTGGTTAATTATAACAAAATGGAGCAGTAGTTCATTATGTTCCACAAACTAGTAGTAAACTTTATTAAGGATCAGAGTATTGAAATAAACTCGCTGTTTAATACTGAGCCACTGTATTGTCTCCAGCTTCATCACTATGGAGTATAGCGTTTATATCCCAAAATGATTCGCATTGCCTTATTTTGCAGTTTTTATAATCTATGTATTTAAGTCTCCGTCATTTGCTACAAACAAAACCGTACCACAGTATTCAAAATGCGGAGCGATAATTGTTTATATAAATTCTAGCTCATAAACTTAATTTACTACTTATTCCTCCTAAGAAACCTATCTTTTTTGTTATTTTTTTAACAATATACTCTATGTACTTTTTAAATGAGAGCTTGCAGTCAATAATAACAACAAGATACTTTATTTCAGAAAATAGTCTAATTACTGCATTATCAATTACAATGTCCTCATCTGGAGAAACTATAAGTCTACTACTGATAATCATCGCTTTTGTCTTTATTGTATTTGTCTTTAGCTTATTTACTTTAAACCACTGCACAATCACCTTTAAGCTATCATTGATTTTGTTTACAGCAAGTAGAATGTCATCATCTGTAACACTTATCAAAGTGTCATCTGCAAACAAATTGATGCTACAATCACCACTCACTCAAAAAGTTTTTGAAGTAATTGTGACATATGTAGATACAACTTGTGAGAGAGGTAAATTGTCTTCGGCAATAAATTCGTCATTATCTGTAAATATCTATGAGTACTTATAGGACAAATCCGGATTTTCGGAAACAGTTTTTTATCGTTTCAGGTGTACCTAAAATGATTCCAAGCGGTATTTAAGAAATAAATTCCATCTAGTACATCAACTAACAGATTCGGCATCATTAATCCGATTAACAATTGTGTGTAAAACCGTAGATCTATGAAAAAATTCCAAATTTCATATTATGCCTTAATTCAAAGGCTGGCAGACAGACGTCGTGTTCGGAAGAAGATGGACAGTCTTTATATTTTTAAGCCGAATATTTTTGGGATAGGATGCAGCATTATCTATAAAAAGCAAGATCTTTATCTATAGGATCCACATCTCCAGCCTTTCCAGAAATACTTTTGTAGGTAATTGCATGACGTTTCCTGAATTTCTCAAGCCAGCCGCTGGAAGCTTTGAAGACTTGCACACCAAAACTTTCGGCAACAGCTCTAGCCTTTTCTCTAATCATTGTACCACAAACAAGAATATTTTTATTTCGTGATACAGAAAATCATTTTAGTATTATTTCATCTATGCGGGTATCACTAGAAGACACAAAATGCTTTCTCAGTTCAGTTGATGCAGCATTGGAATTGAACTTAATATGTGAATTTCCAATACCAAAAGTTTAGTCTCTTCCAAATCTTTTATGACTTCTACGTTTTCCTTCAAAGTCAAGATGTTCTTTTTGGTGCTATTTTAACTAAAATATGACAATGCTGCCGTTATTGAGAATGTAAGTAAAAAAAATTATTTACTATAGTGCTACGTTGTTGGTCACTGCCAATTGCTGTCCGCCTAAGAGAAATATAGTGGTCGAATTTTGTACTACACGTATGTCCATGTCCGTTCAATGATGTGTTGGTTGAAGAGCGATTAAAATGCATCTAAAATACGTACCATATGCTCTGTATATATATTTTTGTCCATACAAAGGAGATGTCCGTTATGAGAGATTTCACTGTACATATATAATTTTTGCGCGTGGTGTAAAGTTATCCTTGTATGTTTTAGATATACATACGTTCGTTCAATCATAATTTCATCAACCCGATGGTAATTGTCAAACCCAATATTTAACCTTAATACATTAGGAAGGCAACCTCATGTTTTACAGTGAATTTACAATTTTTCCTCTGTATTCGATACTTTTATCAGTCTTTGGTTTCCAAAGGAATTGAATATACAAAACTTACATTATCTACATAACTTACCCACTCATTCGTAGAATTTTCTAAGCTTTCTATCCTACATATTTTATAGCAGATTCTAAATATTTTTGCTTGAAAATTTTAGCCAAGGATAGCTTCGTTTCTTTCAACTCACTTCTTCCTTATAGGAGGAATAAATATTAGAGTAATTGTAAAACATTTCTATTTGAGGTTGTTAGTGGAAGATAGTTGGAAAGCCTAAAATTTCAATAGTACTAGTTACTAAATTAAGTTAGTATTTGAGTTACCAAGAGCTTTTTTAAAACTTGGATCACTGACAATATTCCAAGGACTAAACGCCTTGTTTTGTCAAATTGTCCTGTTCCTAACTTGAAACGAACATTTTGGCTTTGAGCAGCTATGTAGATTTTACAGAAATTGATTTATTTTCTATCTATATCTGGTATAATTATCTTGTCATGAAAATTAACTAAACCCCGATATATATCACTTTTGTCATTAACAGACCATTCACAAACTTCGTAAATAA
>SMLS01073861.1:0-25318 GCA_004785975.1 Popillia japonica
CATTCAACACGCTATACACCGTTGATTTTCTCAGAAATTAGGGCGCGTTAGGATAAAAGCTCGTACCTGGGTACTGAAATCCGTGTCGGACAACCCTGGTGTTCCCCTTGTACGATTCAAGATTCTAAATAGTCGTTACATAGATTTCCATGGATAGTTTAACTGAACTGGATAGAAGTTTTTTATTGACGAATAGTTGAGAGGCAGATTTTATTCTAAAGAAGCACAGAACTAACAAATTATACTTAATTCGAACGTGATGGTCCAACAACGATCGGCTAGCATATTAGAACTACATTTGCCTTCATACCTCTAGTCCATACTTGAAATCATCCGAAGAAAGTGTTCCTATTTTTTAAGAAACTATAGTAACATTTTTGGAAGCTTGCCAAGCTGCTTTCTCTAGTGGTTTCAATAGTCTGTCCAAGTTTTTATCATGCGTTAGCCGTCAATCATATTTGTTCATATACAGCTATTCCTTCCCTAATTTATAAATCAATTTTAGGAAACCTCTATTTTTATATATTCTACTATATAGTAGTGCTGTCCATGAATTTGACTAAATTCTTTATTAATCCTAGTGCGATATGTAGATAACAAAGCTAGAAACATATTTTTAGAATTACACAATATGTACGTTGTTTTTTTCTAACATAGGCCCCACATAGTACTATTAAAACATATTGCACATAAAATACATGTTTGTAGATACACACACATTTCTGTATCTATACACTACAGTGGCAGCCGTCATAAATTATTATGTGAAATATTCATTTCAACAAGCAAAGTCACTTAAAAGTATGTACCTACATATTTATGACATCTAAATAAATTAAACAAAAAACTAGAGTTGTGATGAAAATAATCCTGTACCTATGTTTTTTTTTCACCCGAGGGAGATCAAAGGTATCCTACTAAACATACCGCCATTGCTATGAAATTATTTTTGAAAACAAACAAGGTGATTTTTGTAATTTTCTTTCCGTATTATGTTGTAGAATAGTTAACCAACATTTGAAAATCTTAAAAATAGTTAAGTGTCCTACACGTTTTCCGTAAGATGGAAATCGAACATAACCCCTACATGTTCCATTTGCGTTAGACGACAATTAAGAAGATGTGTAACACAGCGAGCACTAATTAGAATATATTGGACCAAGAATAAACCTCAAAACAAATTGAATTAATATATGTATATGTTTGTGGGTGTTTTGGAGGAAATGAAATAACAGATGCTGGAAAGTTCCGCTAGTTGCTTTAGCTAGAATTTATCTGCCTTTGTGTTGATTTTAATTGATGCACAGGTATTCTTTATTCATGACAAATATTTGTTTTTTTTTTCAGTATGAATCTTGACAAATTGTTAGTTTTTGCGTTATTCCTTTATCATGGTATTGTAAAGCTTATGTTTACTACCATAACGTGATCATAAATATACTACATCTGAACCAAAATTGAACAGAATTACTTTTTAAACGCCTATTATAAAAAAATATAATATACTTCATGATGTTACATCAGAGTACATAAAAATAAGTGCTCGTTAATTAAACAACATGCAATCATTACAATTATTCTTCAATTAGGAAGTGCCAGTTGTGTAAAACATTATTTCAAATGAATTCAATGTCAGTAGTGGCATTGTTAGCGAGTGCTGTAAATGTCCATTATTGTTTCCCTCATTCATTTGCATACTACTGTCCCTACATAGACATAGAAGTTGTATAATCTAACAATGGCGGATTTCGCAAGAATTCGGCAAATATTCGTAGTGTGGTGATCTTAAATACGATTACGGGATGTCATTTTAAATGGTTTATACAACAACTTACCACGTTTAATTAAAATTTCATTAATAGTATATGGTGACCCAATTATTTTTCTTTTGCTAGAATTAGTTAGAATTAATATATGTATTATATTCTACGTTATTTGTATGGATATGTTTTTAATAAACTCAGACACTAAATATCTCATCCATATAATCAGCATTTCATGAAGATAAATCAGAATTGTATACACATGTGGAAGTGCCAAATTTCAAGTGAAACAGACCGTGTATAAGTGATCATATCCTAAGTTTGAACATTCTGCACTTTCTTTTCGCAAATTTTGCACACAGTAGATAACATCATAATTAGCGAAATTTAATGTGGGATAGATAACAATGACTTCCCGTAGTAAGAAATAGGTACGATACTTCTACATCAGGTCAAAAGAATCACATCCAAGGTCACACGCAGCAAAATGTTTGTAGCGAAACCTAAGTTTTGGTTCTTAAAAAAAACATTCTAAAGATATTTAAGAATAAAACAAACAAATTTAATAAAAATGACAACGAATATGCGAATATGTTTTCCAAACACCCTAAAAACAAACTATCCTTTTTATTTAACAGATTTTGTAAATATTGTTTGTTGTTGACTATCAGTATCACAAGAACTAGATATTTTAAAAGCATTGTATTCATGTTGTTTGACGAAAAGAGTTACGTATAGCAAAAAAAAAAATAATTAATAATGTAAAACAAAAAAAATTACAATATTTGATAACAGGCAGTTATTATCATTACGCTCTTATAAGAAATTTCTACTCTAAATTATATGTGAGAACTCTATTTTTACGACAGCTAATTACTTTCTATAAATTACACTAAGTATCCTATAATTGACAGTACATAAAGTTCACAAGAAGAAAGTGGGCACACGTTCTCAATTTTGGTACTTTTGTTTTCGTATACGCTCTAATTTTCTAGAAGTGTGAAGTTTCCACGAATACAAAAAGAACACTATTTTTCGCGAAAGGTTGGATATTGAACCCAGTGTATGTACTTCACCAGATAAAACATGTAACAAGAATTGTTAAATAATAAAAATATTAACAGTAAATAATATCACTATAACTTCCAGGTTGTAGTTTAATTGGAAAAAATCAGTATTGCGGCATTAAATTCTGATACTTATCATGATGTGAAAACGTGCATACATATTCTACGTTTTGTTGCTAATGACTAATATTTCTAATCGTATTAGAAAGGCAATATATTAAGATCAAAACCAAATTTTATTTTCTCAAAACTGAGTAGTGCATGTAAAACATTTTTCACTTTATTTTATTTATTTTAAAGACATACAAACGTATGAGATAGGTGGAAGAGGCCGTCACTACCATCAATAAAGTCTATATACACTTTTGGCTTCCGATATTTCGTTAAAAAGTTTTTGCTGTTTTATTTTTCAGGATTTAAAAACTTAAAACTACAAGTGATTACAAAGACGGCGTTGTTTATCACTTCTGTTTGCCTTTTGTTTTCAGTGAAATGGCACTTTTATAAAACGTAGTTATTCCGGAAGTCCTCATCAAAGCAACAAGTTTTTAAAAAGTAGCGTAGATACCAATAAATAAAATCAACCAACTTTACTAATTAAGTAGAATTTGTTTGTATAGTAACAGGAAAGCATACATAAATTCTTCTAATTAAAAATATTTGCCGTATCTTGTGCAGGGCCGTGCATTATAAAATTTGTAATGTATAAAATGTTATGGAAATATTTACAACTAGAACATATTTATAATTAGAAATATGTATCATCTTCAATAAATCATTTTTCATCAGTTGTTACATGCCCTAAAACTAGTAACTTCAAAACTTTCTGTTAAATGTCAAAGGATTCGGCGTTTATTTTCCAATACTATTACATATATATTTTAATTTTCCAATACTATTATATATTTTAATTTTCCATAACAATTTCTATTTATTAAATTAAGATCTTCTCCTACTATTTTTCAGACATACCATCCAGACAGAACGACAAGTTCTCAAATACAGCTTATCCTTATCTACGAAGTGAAACGAGTGAAAATAATGTTGGGGGAGGCGATGAATACGTAGAAACTCGAGTACCGGACCACGTCAGACGTTGCTCTCAACGTCTAGAAAACGCTTTACAAGAGATGCGAAGACGAAAGCTCGCCAAACAGAAAACCCTGCATCTGAACGGCTACACTTTACATCAGCAATTACGCACAATCCCTTACGAAATGTATGTAACAGACATGAGGGTACGTTTGCCTCCATCCAACTCCTGGGTAAGAGTGGATCGGTGTTATTTCGAACCGACGAACTCCAGCCTGGAAACGAGATTACTGTTCAACGATCTAAGCATAAGCGGCAAAGTAAACTTATTCGGCGATGGCGAATTACTGCAAAGAGAACCGAACGAACCTAATCCAGACGGAAGCTGTAATATGATATTGAGATTAAGACGAGCCGGAATTGGGTTTGTACTTATATTAGTTTAAATTTCTGATCTCCCTTTTAATACCGGTTAAACCGGTAATTTCCAATTTTCCGTAAAGCCGAGATTAATATTGGATTCAATTAAATGAGAAAAGTTTGAAGTTTGAACTTCTTACGTCTTATTCCTATTTTATAAATGTGGGCTATAAAACAAATCGTTGATTTGATTTCTCACATCGATCCTCTATTAAACAAATTCACTTCATAAGGACATACAAACATCTTGTGTTTAAACCTATAAACTTCTTACAAAACCAATGAGATTATATTCTCTGTAAGAAAGACCCTATATGGGAAATTGTATTTATTATTTATAGCTTTAGCTAACCATAGACGTGTATTTGTTAAGAATCTCAGTTGAAACAGCTCTTAAAAGAATGGCACACGACACTTATTGTGTCTTGCTATGCTTTCAATTTGAAGGAAACTTAAAATTATTCTGACTGTTATTTCTGCTTAACAAAAGTTAAATAAGGGATTACTTCAACATGAAAATATATGTACATATTCTGGTGTACCTTAACTGGTATAGTGGTAAAACTGCAATTCTCATTGTCAATTTAGAAACTATTTTGGGCTTAGTATTTCGTAATGACCTTTTTTCTCTTACGAAGAAATTTAATACTGGCCATGTAAAAGCTTCAAATTTATATTGAAAGTAGGCTTCAAATAGGCAGGGTAAGAATATAGATATTTGTGATGGTTTACAAATCTTGCAGTTATTCTTGGTTCGCAACTTGATTCTTCAAAATACTGTTATTTGTATGAATGGGATAGTAGAGGCAAAAGTAGACCGTCACATAAATCATGAAACATAACTCTATTGCACATAACAGTAAGGTTAAAAATTTCGTCTTAGCCATCGGAGTTTCCAGCACTTAAATCAGAAATTTCGTAAAATTAATGACACAAGAATTGGAGAAAGAATATCTGTGAGTCCACAACAACGATCAACGACTAATATATGTATAGACAAAACTCCCACGCACTATTGAATCCGCTGGAAACAACGTTATTCACAAATTAAATTCGTTCCTACAAAATCTTGGCGCAGTTATGTTAGCACTTAGCAATGACCCTCCGAAAATCGCATGAAGAAAGGATCTTCATGCGATTTTCGTTTTGAAAGATATCAAGACCATCAAACCTAATATGCTAGTCAGCTATGGTTTGGCTATGAAGAGAGATGCTCCAATAGCAAAATATGTATAACTGAAAATCGTCATTTTTTCCTTCTGAATAAGTTCAAATGTTGAAAGTATTGAAATAGTTGAAATTAGAAATATACCTATCTCTTGAAGTCCTTGCGTGATGCAAACAATTCCCTGTCAGATTTGAGTCTAAGTCAAAAATGCTATCAAAATTACATATTTTTTATCTCGGAAATAAATCTGAAACTGCATTGGTTTAGAGTTGTAAAACAGTGTTAAAGTGATTAACGTGAGGTACAAAAATGTAGAGTACTACTGTTTACTGTTTCATTTAAAAACACTACTTTACATCCCATCAGCTAGCAGGTGTATTTTTTTTGTATTTAATAATAATAATAATAATATTTATTTTGTTACAAGACACATAAGTGTTTTTAACAAGTCAAAAAGAAAATACACAAAAATAATGAAGAAAAGTACAACCAGTTGATAAAACTAACTAAATGCAGAATTAATCTAATTAAATAAAGAATCAATCTAAATAAAAATATTATCTAAGTATCAAAACTGAGGCTGAATAAATTGCCAAAAATTTGAGATTTACGCAGTAATAAATACATAATATAATTATTGTGCCTGACCAAAAAATTCTGCTAAACTATAAAAACTGTGCTCCAAAAGAAATTTCCGCAAAGCACTACGGAAGGTCGACAAAGTTTGCATCAATACAATTTTACGAGGTAGATGATTATATACTCCCATACCTCTCACCCCAAGACTGGTAATATTAAGAGTGTATCCTGCAGTGTGGATATAATCCCTTCCTCTGGTCTGATAATCGTGATACTCCGCATTCAAGGTAAAATTATCTTTATCTTTGTAAACATAGCAGGCTAATTTTAGTACAGTTGAATTTTTGGATCTTGTCCGTTACGTCATAAGTAATGTCAGGATGAATCAAATCATTGACAAATTGTGGCGGCATCTATGTTCAATCAACAAAACTAACACTCGTAAATCCACTAAAAAGGTTTGTATTGAAACTATAAGCTTTATTTAAATTTAGGTTTTGATATTAAGGCTCTATTTTCACTCCTAGCGAGTACACCCCTAAACTAACGTCGGGTGTGTGTGTGTGTGTGTTTGTTATCCAATTTATTTGTAAATATACTGGTAAACACACACGCACACACCCGACGTTAGTTTAGGGTGTACTCGCCAGGAGTGAAAATAGAGCCTTAACACAATTGACACAATGTAATAGAAACTTATTTTATATATATTACGATATTACCGACTAATTTTGAAGAGTGCCCTCTAGAGACCAATAGATCAACCTGAATGAAGCTGAGTATCACGAAACGATATATCTCCACCTTGCTATCTATCTATCTTCATCACACTTCTATATAGCCAATACGAATAGTATCTAGGCGTATGTCTTCTTAACGCAACGACTCATATATCTTATTTACATTTCTTTCTAACGTACATTAAATATCGGCGATTAATGTTTTACGTACATCTTTGCTAAACTACATTGTTAATGACGTAACGGACAAGATCCAAAAATTCAACTATATATACATAAATACAGATTAGGGGTAGCAAATTTAGTTTTTAAATATTGGTTGGCAAGATTGCGTGAAATGAGCGCCCACAATTGATCTTAAAACGGCCTTCTGTGCCAGAAAGACTCTCTTAGCTGCTGCCGATGTACGCCAGAGTAAAATACCGTACTATATCCTCGACTGAACCTCAGCGTAGTACAGTGTCAGCATGCATTCTACAGTAACCTGCGATCTCAGACAACGAAAAATGTAACACTTACTCGATAATTTATTAACTAAGGTTTGACAGTGTTCATTCCATAACAAACCAGCCTCCAATGTCAAGCCAAGGAACCTCACAGATTTGGCCTCCTGCAGATTTATACCATTCAAAGAAATGTTGGTGATATCTGTTCGCCTATGTCTGGTATGAAAAATCATATATTTGGTTTTCTCTAAGCTTAAAGACAACTTATTTGTTGCGAACCATTCCGTTAGAGTCCGGAGTACAGTATTTGTAATAAATTCCTGCTCATCATTCGTTGTCAGTATGGAGATATCATCGGCATACATAGCTAGGTAAACATCTGACAGAAAAAGGACAATATCGTTGACATACAAATTAAACAGTACAGGGCCTAACACGGAACCCTGTGAAACGCCCATCACAACCGGCAACGAAAGAGATTTAGCAGTCTCAATTTCACCAGAAGGTAATGTGTCTAATGTTTACGTATTGAATGCGGTCATTCAAATACGAAGCGAACCAATTTGCAACTACACCCCTGATGCCATAACTCTATAGCTTATTGATGAGATTGTCATACTGTACGCAATCAAAAGCTCTTTGCAAGTCACAGAAAATGCCCAGAACAGGTTTTCTGCTTTCAATATGCTCTAGGACAGTGTTATAAAAATTGATTAGGGCAGTAGTTGTTGACCTTCCCTTTGTAAAGCCGTGTTGAAACCCTGTCAGAATGTCATGCTTAGACAGAAAATCGTTCAGCCTCTCCAACATACAATATTCCAGAATCTTTGCAATACAGGAAGTCAATGCTACAGGTCGGTAATTCGAGGGTGTTTTGTCATCCGCCTTTTTATGTATAGGAGTAATTACAGCTGATTTCATTAACTTAATTTTAGATTCCAAGTTAACCACCGGCATAGTCGAGACAATATTCGATGCAGGAGATGCAAAAGCACTATTAAAAGCATTCGCTACCTCTGAAGGGGAGTCGTATTGTTTGTCATCAACCGTGAGAGTGATGTTATGTAAAACATCATTGCTCTTGGTAGTATTTTTAATTATACGCCAAATTGCTGCACTTGTTTGCAGAACTACATATGTAGTTGGAAGTTGCCTCAATTCTAGTAGCAGCAATTAGTTCCTGGTGTCTTCTTTTCTGTTCCTTGTAAGTACTCTGACGTACTGGAAATCGTTTTTGAAGAATGTAGAGATCTTTTAATTGTAGGCTAGACTGTCTAACAGTGTCGTTCAGCCAGGGTATATGATGGACATGAAGCTACTTAACCTTTTCGTAACCAAATGCCAAATTGTAGTGATAATATATTTATAAAAGCGGTGAATTTATTATGGACGTCATACCCATTATAAACATCTGCCCATGATTCTTGTGATAGTAGATAGACAAAACGCTCTCTATTATCATTCATCATCATCAAAATTTCTAATTTCTTTAGTGTGAGTGGAAATAGTAGCGATGTAACTTTGATGAATACCGAGTTTGACGTACCGGTGATCTGATAAATAGGTATCGTATGTGGAATGTGAAACATCCAGTAAGACACTCGTGAAAATGTTATCTATTAACATGTCTGGGAAAGAGCTGTTACCCTTGTGAAGTCACTAACTGCTCCACGAAGCCCAAATTCTGCCATTAAGTTTGTCAGTTGATGTCGCTCAGCTGAATCCGTTTTAAGATCAACGTTAAAATCACCACAGACAAAAATACAGTTATTCGGATTAAACACATGATGTAATACGTGATTCAAACTAGTAGTATAGTGTATATTAAAAAAAATATTTCATGTACTTATAGCACGCAATTAAATTTGTTCCAAACTGATTTTAGCTTCCATACTGAACCAATACGGAGAGAACGGGGTCAGTTTAACATAAGAACGGACTCCCATTTCCTAGAGCCAGGCTTCATCAGCGTATATGCTTATGGATGCGAACCACATCTAAAAGAACATAGAAGGAGCTTTGACAACATTGAGGATGATGAGGAATTATCAAGAGAAATGGAAGATATCTTTATAAAAGGAATTAGATCGCTTTTAACCACTTACATGCAAAGAGAACTCCAGCCAGCAATAAAAGAAACTCTAATGACAAGCATGGGCTATACGATATCGTATGGCTAGAGACAAAAATATTAGATTTTAATGCTAGATTTACGTTTATTATCATAAGATATATTTTAATTGTTAAATTTAGAATGTGCAGTAATTTATATCTATCGTAATAAAATGTAAATAAAAAATTAGGATAGTAATTTATTCATTATAAAGTTTTACAGTGCAAGCTAATTTTTTGAAGTATGTATGTACAAGTCTTCACAATATTAGATTAGTATGTTTCATATTATTATTGATAATTATCTTGTCGTAGTGTATATGATAATAACTGTGGGCCGTCTAATGTATCTGAATTCACTTGAAGTTCAAAATATCCTAATAAATGAAAAGTATAACGTATGAAGATTGGAACTGCGGCCAGACACTTTGTACGCACTATTTCAAATTTTAGGCAAAACAAATGTAGTTTCGGTCAGTACTATAGCCTTACTATATCGTGATCATGACATAGCATCTGCTTACGTCACACTATTTACAGTATCTGAATATTTGGTTGACAGCATCTAAAACCGAACCACAACCACAGTACGGTGAAGGGGTTTGAAACCGCTGAAATTTTTCTACTAAATTCGCCTGTGATTCATGAAGTACTCTAATTCATACAAGTATTGATGAATATCTTCCAGTAATCAGTCAAATTTCACAAATCCTAAATATTTATTAAAAAATGCATGGGAATCCTAACTTAACAATACGAATACTGGCGGTAAAGGCAATATTGTCACATATAACTTCAACATCAACATGTTACTTCTTCCTCCGCATTTTTTATTCGACGAGAGACTTGTCTATCGCCAAAAAGGATCGACATCTGATCGGATTTCCGCAATCATATCTCCATATAAGTGTCGCATTCTTATCTGAGACAACAAAAATCGGTTAATTTCGAGAGCTTTAAGAAAGTTAAATAATATTTCGAAAGAACATCAGGACTTGTATGTAACAATTGTGTACTAAGACCTTATTCCGAATGCACTAGTGGTAGTAATTGTGACAATTACATTTCTTATCTTCATTTTAAACACTTTTTATCTTACTCGAGATAATTTTAAAAGCTCATTTTTATTTTTAAAAACAATTATAAATAAAGGTACATGTTTATCACTGAAAACTAAACATATTCATAGAACATGGCAGTATGCAAGAGATAATGTATATTATAAGTATATTCCTACTTATTCACTTGAATATGTAAGTATAAAGTCATCATATTATACCCATATTTAAATAAATAAAAATTATTTTGAAGTAAATAACAATACAAAGCTAATATGCACCATAACAAATACAAAGTAATAATTCATTTCTTATATAGAATATACAACAAACAAAACTGTAAGATGTACAGAGTGTCCCATTTTGGGCACTTTGCCAGGGTATCTCAGTTATTAATAACGATAGAGACTTGCGCTTTTCGTGATACTGTCCTACTTTTTTGTGAAACGAAAGATGCCGCCAACATAATTTTGCTAGCCCCCTTAGTTTTTGAGATATAGAGTGAAATTGAAAACTTTCAATTCACAAACATCTCTCGTATCTCAGTTGCTATGGAAGTTAGTGAAGAAGTAAAAATGGAATATCATCCAGTTTTTTACGAAGAAGCCAGTGGCGTAGTTAGTCTTTTTCGAAGTGTAATAATTTTCAAGTTATGGACCATACTTATAATTATTTAAATGGAACACCCTGTATATTATTTTTTATTTCGATTAAGCATAACTTGGGGATGTCAAAAATATATAGTTGTGTATATTTATTTACGCAAAGAAGTTAGGAATTTGATATTTTTATATTGCTCTATTTGTAATTGTAATAGCTAACAACAAGTATAAACAATTCGTAAACTACAAAGACAAGGGTTTAAATTAGGTTTTGGAAATGACCTCCGTTTTGACGAATGCAGTTCTGGCATATTTTAGACTTCCTTTTAATTGCATTTAAAATAGAGGCCTTGATAGGCCAAAGCAATTGCCTCATGAAGTTCCGCAACGGAATTATGGCGTACCTTATATACTTCATTTTTCATGAAACCCCACAAAAAGAAATCTAATATGGAAAGATCGGGAGATCGTGTAGGCCATCTCACAGGTCCGTTCGTACCTATCCATCTTTTTTTCAAGAAATGGCCTTAATAAACCAGCATTGTGGCTGAGGGTTCCGTCTTGTTGGAGATAAATTGAATTGTAATAGGTCAATGGAACATTTTCCAGCAATTCGGGTAGGTATAACTTTCTCAAGAATCTCTAGATACCTACGTGCTGTGAGCCCCCCTTCAAACATTCTTTCCACTATACGTCCATCCAAAATAAAACATGATACACTAACACCGAAGCGTCCTTGTTGTGCCCTTTCAAATATCAAGTGATGATTTTCTACTGACCAGTGCCTCGTATTGTGACGATTAAAAATTCCTGCACTTGAAAAATAATATTCGTTAGACGAGATGACGAACCTTCCGAAAGATTCATTGGTTCGGATTTGTTGCAGATACTATTGACAAAACGTTACTTGGCGCTCGGCATCTCCGGGGTGCAAATGTTGAACTATTTTAAATTTATATGGATGATATTTAAATTTTCTTAAAATTCTTTTCGCGTCAGATTTTATTACACCAACCTCTTCTTCAATTTTTCTACAAGAAGTCGAATTCCTGGCAGAAGCGCAAGATAACTCATCTATTGCTTTATTTTCCTTGCCTTGCTTGATATGTTTTCGACGCGGCTGTATAAAACAACCATGTTGAACTAGATTTTTTTCAAACGAGCGAAAATGTCTAGAAAAGGCTGCCTTCTTTCAGTATATCTAATATAAACGAAAACGATCCTTAAATATGAGAATCAGAAATTACGCTAATGGCGCTTTCAATACTTTACCTAATGGAGTATAACTCCGAAGCTTCTTGGGGATTTTCGTCGCATTGTAATAAACATTTAAGCATATCGTATTTTTCATAGTTTTGATAAACGGCCATTGTGGATAAACAAACAAAGAGTACTACGATAAAAACGCCTACGTAACAAGAGGAATTTGTAACAAGAAATCTGTCAAAGTTTGAACGTTCGCTTGTTTACTTAGTAATTCGGCAATGGCCTGCTGTTATTGTTCACAAACGCACGCGTGTTGAATTTTTAAAAATATCAAATTCTTAACTTGTTTGTGTAAATATACACAACTATATATATAAATTTGACATCCCCAACTTATGCTTAATCGAAATATGAAATAATATACAGGGTATTCCATTTAATTAATCCATATGGTCCATAACTTAAAAATTATTACACTTAGAAAAAGACTAACTACGCCCACTGGATTCTTCGTAAAAAACTGGATGATATTCAATTTTTACTTTTTCACTAACTAGGACACTAATGCCCGGTTTCTGAAACGTCAAGCAGCAGTTATCTGCTCAGTATATGTCGATTTAACAAAGACAGTCCTTGTTAAATCGCCAGATACCAAACAGATAACTGCTGTTTGACGTTTGAGAAACCGGGCATAAGTAGGACAATATCACGAAAACCGCAACTCTCTATCGTTATTAATAACTGAGATACCTTGGCAAAGTGCCCAAAATGGGAGAGCCTGTACATATGTACCTATACGTATGTATATATAGTGTAAATTTATGTACAATTCAATGTAAATATCATATTCATAATGTTTCTACCCTAAATTATTATAGGAAAATAAACTTTTGTATTACATACATAATCGAGCTATATAATGTTTTAATAAAACTTAACGAAAAATATTTGCTAAATACTAGTTAACTCAATTTCGCTTTCATTAACACAATAAAAACTATTGGATTATCTTAAATCAATACTTACAATTGAAAGACATTATAGAACATACAGATCATAATTTTTAATTTAGTAATTGTATATGTATATTACGGGTGGTTTTAAAATGTAAAATAATACATCCATCAAAATTAATATATTCAATTGTAGAAAGTAAAAAACAATGTTCTATAATTTGTCTCATTCATATTAGACCGCTCGTCTATTATATAAGAATATGATTTTACACTTATAACTCTAAATAATTTTTGTTCCATTTTTCTAAACATCAATACATGGACAATACAAGCGCTTTGGATTACAAAATATAACAATTTTCATCTTATCAATAATATTGGCAACTAATAAAATCTCAAAACATAGTTACTGCTTTTAATAGGACTAGATATTTACTACATATCACTCAAACCTACTTTAGACGAAACAAGTTCTGTAAATATTTCTAATTAGATATTTATTGTAATTTTAGTGGTGTTATACCATTACTGCACTCTTTGTTTGCTTTGTTTATTAGTGGTTTTAAAAATTCACAACTTAATACCTATATAATAGTAGTGACACAAAATAGTCATACAATGCAAAATGGAGAGCTGAAGTAGAAATAGCTTTAATCAAACTAGGACTTAAACCTTTGAATAATCCAGGAACACCTTCCGTTACATAAATCTTATGCATACAATCTATCATCCCTTTGCAAGTAAATACCTTTCCAAAATATTTTCTGCTTTCCTCAAATCCCTGTACTTGCATACGTTTCCTGGTCAAAT
Organism: Popillia japonica; assembly: GCA_004785975.1. Taxonomy (NCBI): domain Eukaryota; kingdom Metazoa; phylum Arthropoda; class Insecta; order Coleoptera; family Scarabaeidae; genus Popillia; species Popillia japonica. The sequence goes on from SMLS01073861.1 coordinate 13,960, forward strand.
CTAGTGGATAAACTGCAGTTTTTGCACATAAACCTGCTAGGCTACCAGATAATATACTCCCTACTGTTGTATGTTGTTTATCATCAATCACAAAAATATATCTATAAACCTGGTTAAAGACTTTATAACACATAAACTGTACTCCAGCGTGAGGTGCAACTTGGATTATGGTCGGTGTTAGACCTTTAAAATATGCACGAAAGCCTTCTTGTTTATAAATACTTACAAATGCATGTATAACACCATTGTAAGCTCTGTGCTGTTCATTTTGAGCTACTAATCGAGTACGGGCCACATCAAAAGGGAAAGATACTAATGTTGCAAAGCTACCTGCAATGTCAAAATATATAACTAGTTTCTTTTGCCTCATGATTCACAATTGTGTATGGATAATAACCAATTGCCAAATTTTTTTCAAAAATATTTGCTATCTATTCAGTATCAAATATAAAAACGACTGCATATGGCGTACTACATACCTGCTACAAAACCAGAAGAAAAATTAATTACTGGTGTATACAGTTTGGGCAAATTAAGACCATTTACATGCTTGCACAATGTTTCAAAACACCAAAATTGGACAGCCCCATACACAATTGACAATAATTGCGCTGGTACATGACCCTTCCAAAATGCTTTAATACCTTCTTCATGACTAATAAGGACAATAGTTTGAAGAATTGAGCGATACTTCGAAATATTTGATTGCGTGATTGGTTCTACTTGCAGTTGCAGTCTTATTTTTAAAACATCTAATGGTTGACATAGAGCTCTTGTTACAAGACCAGACGCCGCTCCGGCAATAATATAATCAGTGTGAGATAATTTTTTGGATGGTGCATTATCATTAACCATTATTATATTTAAACTTTGGTATTAAATAACTACATTGTGTAATTTTGAATTTCATATTTAAATTGCTACATTCACATGACATTTCGGTCACTACTTGTCAAAATTGTGTCATTTGTCAATAAGCTGAAGGAGCTGAAGTTAGACGAACAAGGCGACAATTGGTTTGTTTCATACCTGTTCATTGGTTCATACCATTTCATACAGAACCTAGCAGTGACAGTTATCTCAATTTGATGTATCCACCAAGTATCCACTCAAGATATTTAAAAATGAGTCAATTATAAGGTTAGTTGTAACTCAAGTTATAATTAGAGAACTTTTAATGTGCTTTTTAGTTAGACTATTGTAGGAAATAGTACAGGTGAATATTTCTGCCATGCTGTTGTCAGTTTATATATTCCAACATTTGCTTTTTAGAAATGGTCTGTGAAGATACTTTAAAAATAAAAAATTTGCCAATGGACTTATCAGAACAAGAAAAAGAAGAATTTCTTCAACACTTTGGTGCACAAAAGGTTAAAATAATCACATTTGTAAACAAACAAAAATCTATTGCACTTGCACAGTTTGAATCAAAAGAAATTGCTAAATCAGTCCTGTTACGGTTACATCAAATTAAAATATTAAATTCTCGATTATGTGTTGAATATGCAGATCATGATATAGTCCAAGGTAATCCAAGATTAAAAAAAGTTGAATCGGTAAAAGGAGATAAGAGTACTTTTAAGAGATTTATTAGTAAGTTAAATGCGTTTAATAATTCAGTTTCTTTTTACCAACCACCACCAAATCATTTACGATATGCTTATCCAAAACCAAATAGAGCTACAATAAATAACATTGCCCATGCTCTTGCATCAGTTCCAAAATTTTACACACAAGTACTACATCTCATGAATAGAATGAATCTGCCACCACCATTCTCAGACATCCCAGACCCACCACAAGTTTCATTAAGGCATCAAATTCAGCAACCCATAATGAAACCAATACCAATGTCTGAGATAAAAGAGAAGTCGTCTTCAGAATCAGAAATTGAAAGTGATCCTGAAACTTCTGGTGGATATTCAAAAGAAATAATTCCCATGAAGAGAAATTTAGCTCAGAAGAAAGCAATAAAAAGACCTAAATTTATTAAACCTCCACTAATTAACACAAGCATATCTAAAGGTACTGATAGAACAGATGAATTCTTCGAAAAAACTGAAATTCAAAAACATAGAATTGAATTGAAAGTAACAACACAAACTCTAAATGATACTGTCGAAGAAGTATCTGCGAATGCACCGGGAGATATTGAAGAAGATACATTTGATAAAATTAAAGAGAGAGAAATTATAAGTGAAGAAGAGTTAAATACAAATAGAATACCATCAAAAGATTTAAGTGTTTTACCAGTATTTAAAGATTATCATCCAGGTGCCCCTACTAGCAGATTATATGTTAAAAATATTTCAAAGACAGTAGAAGCAAAAGATCTAGAATATATATACAAAAGATATCTAGAAGTGGATGAGAATACAAAGAGTGTCTTTAATGTTAGACTTATGCAGGAAGGAAGAATGAAAGGTCAAGCCTTTATAACATTAGATAATGTTCAGTTAGCGCAAAAAGCTTTAGAAGAAACTAATGGTTTTATCTTAAAAGATAGACCACTTGTAGTTGTGTTTGCAAAATCGGCTGCTCCAAAAAAAACATAGCTGAAAATACTTGTAGTTGGCAAATTGTAAATACTGAAAATTAATATTAGTTTTTGTAAATTTTTAATAAAGCAAAAAAAAATATTTTTTAAAGTTATTTATTTAGAATTAGATTCTGACTGACACAAATGTTTTGTTGAGAATATGATCTTATTTGACATATTATTCTTTTAATATTAAATGATATCGAAGGCTTCCACGGCCTGAGTCTCTATAATGAGGATTTCCGTGTGTTGACCGTGTCATAGAAAAATATATACAGTACAAAATAAAATGCACAAGATATACAATAAACTCGACGTTTCGCCACTAATGTAAGCGGCTTCTTCAGGAGCAAAGAGGTTAACTGGGTTGGTACCAGAAGGTCACGGTAACTCGACGTGTAAACCACGCTAGAAGCGAAAACCTAGTAGGTGAGGGGCGTCAGAAGGTCACGGTAACTCGACGTGTCAACCACGCTAGAGGCGAAAACCTTCTCTTTAGTATTATTTTTCATTTTATGACTAATAGGTACAATTAAAATAAGCTTATGAATAATTCTACAGGGCAAATCAAAAATTATTGAAAAAGGTGAATTAAAATAGAGTTTTTCTATTTTGCGTTCATAAAAACGCTATTGTAACACGCTTTTGCGTATCGAAAAGTGCTTCATTGTGATACGCCTTTTTTCATTTCTATAGGTTGGCTGTATTGAATACATTATGACAGAAAGCAAAGTTGACGTTTAATGCATGTAAATTGTAAATACTTTAATCAAAAATTTAGTTTACATTGTTATTGTTATGAAACGTGGAATATTGTATACATTTACACTGACGGAACAAGTATCTTGAGCATGTATTGTTATGCCAGGCAAATTCTTCGTAACAAAGTTTTGCTGAGTTATGTTATTGGCTCTAATGGTAGACTCTTGTGATTGAGAATCATTCGATGATATAACTCTAGAATGACCAGATGTACTTGAAGCAATCGTCTGAAGCAATGTCCAGTATAAAGCTCTGAATTGGACAATTTTAGAAAATCAGCTATAAATTTAGGCATTTTGCCAATCGTATTAATTCCAATCGGGCACGATATGCAATAACCATTGCGATATGTAAAAAAGAATCTTGAATGATTAATATTTTTTGGTCGCAGGGCGACATATTTTTTAATTAAAGTAATTCATCTTTCATCCGTAATTGCAAAAACTCTTACGATATTATTTTTTGTTTTAGGTACTGTCACCAAAATAATATCACTCTTAAATTCTAAATCATGTATGGACATATTTGTTAATTCATCTCGTCTACAGGCACCTGTGTAACCCATTATTAAAACGATCTAAAATTAAATCCATTACATAAAAAATTAAATTTTGCAAATAATATGGTACCTTTATTGCTAAATACAATGCGTCAGAACTTTCTTCTCTAAATTTATTAATATCTTCAATGCATAAAATTTTAGATTTCTTAGCCTCGTATCCCTCAGAGAATCGTTTTAAATAGGCTCGTAATTTAATATATTTTGATATGTTTGTATTTTTATAAATGGAAAAGCAAGAACGAAGCATGGAATACATAGACCATAAGGTAGAAGATTTCTTATTTTTACCTTGTAATTCAAAATATGCCAATAAAATGTTTTCAGATATTGTGTTGACATTATTCTGTACAGCCCATAGTTCAAATTGATGGTAGCATTTTTCATATACTGCTTTTGATTTTTTCGGTAATAAATTTATGACGGCGTTGTCCGCAATTTCATGCAGTTGTGGTGGCGTACAAGATAAATTTGTCTCAGTATCACTCATTTTTTACAGTTTACAGAGAACTATATTATGAAATATATTGTTTAAACAATTTAAATAGCCGAATTTGAATTTTGAATTCGTCAAATGTCAATGTGACCAACTTCATATAAAAATAAAAAACATTTTTAATGAGATTTTTATTAGTATTTATTATCAATTTATAATGCAAAATAGAAAAAATAGTATAAAGGACTCGTTTCATAAGGCTTTTTGTCGCACTCGTTCATTAGAAAACTCGCCTGCGGCTCGTTTTCTAAACTTGAACTCGTGCGACAAAATCATGCCTTATGAAACTCGTTCTTTAATATACTATTTTGATGAAGTAGATAATTCAATAAAATATAAGACAAAATGTGCTAATGCAGCGAAGTCACGAATATAATATAATACCTACACCAATACCTGATGCAGGTGGTAAATCAATACTAAAATATACAAATGGATTGTAATTTGTATTATCACATAATATTTTTACAAATTTTATGGAACTGAAACAATTTTACTTTTTAATGCAATTGTTTAGTGAAATAATTTCGTGCATCATACAAATTTGCAGTTTATTACTTCAGGTGAACTTGATTTATAATTTTTTCCGGTCGCGAAACAAATATACGACAAAAACTCGGAGAGCCAAAACGCTAAAAACATTGCGCAAATTTGCAAAAATCAGCTTGTTAAGTAGTAGGTATAATACGCAAAATTTCTTTTTCAGGAAATACCTATTCGTTTTCTAATATTTTCGTGTTCCTTTCATTAAACTACCGTATTTCCTCGTAATTTAATTACATTTAAATTTCTGGCGCAAATTACATAATTGGAGAAAATGAATTTGTCATGCGCGTATCATTAAAATCTTCGCGCAATCGCATCCCGCAAATTATAGATAAAAACATATGGACTTTGCGTACGTCACAGCCGCGTCACCAAAAATTCATCGCGTATACGCGGCGTCTGCTAAATTTCGCATATTGGCACAGCAGATTTATTACCATGGAATTAGTAAATGATTTTGTAAATAATCAATTTACGCTGTACATACCGGTAGCGTTAGTTTTAATTGGGATAGTTTTTGTTTTTGCATTCGGATTCAAATCAGCAGAACAACCACCGTTTGATAAACTTTCTTCCATCGACAGCGAGGAACGTAAAACACTCGGAAAAAAGAAAAAATTGAAAGAAAAGGTTAGTATTTATGACACTACTTTTCATATTATATTCACTACAATCAATATTAAATTATTGTGGACCTACAATGTGTTGATTATTTCCATATGTTTTGCTTAAAATAAAGTGTTAAGTAAGTTCCTTTGTTATATGGTCGTGCAACTTGCATTGCAATCATTGTATGCGGATATTGATGAAGAACTTGTTCTAATAATATTTGTCTTATAATTTCAAATTACATATTGTGTTCCCTGCATTTATATGAACTAATTCATTCATAATTGTTTCTAAATCAAGTCTGTTATTATTGGTATTAAAGCATATTGCAAATTAAATATAGACAATTATGTAGGCAATCGTTTTTACAAGTAAAAATATTAGCAGTAATTTAATTTCTTACATTGCTTGAATATGTATTCATAAATTCCAGAAATAGGCAGAATCATTTCATATATACAGTTTAAAGGTACAATTGCATATATTTATTTTAGAACTGTAAGAATATTCAAATAAGAAAATATTGAAAAATTAATGTGATTAAAACTTTCTTATTTCTAGAAAACTTCTGCTAACGGTAATGTACCAAATGCCACAGAGAAAGTTGATAAGTCACCTTCTAAAGAATCCAAAAAGAAAGAACAAGAAAATGCTAAAAAAGCAGACACTAAACCAAAGTCAGCTGTAGAGAAACGAAAAAGCGATTCCGTAAAGCTTGTAGAAGAGAAGAACAAAAAGAATACAAAAGCAAAAATCACTGAGAAACCTTTAGATTTCGATGACGGTAGTTGGGAAACTGTTCCAACCAAAGGAGACAAAAAAAAAGAAGCAAGATAGTCCTGTGAAGAAAGAAAAGAAGTCCAAGAAAGTTGATAAACCTTCTGAAATAGATAAATTAGCAAAAGAAATTGCAAATAAGGAAATACAAGAGAAAGAGAAGTTGGTAGATGCCCCAGAATTGGTTGTTCAAGAACCTGAACCAAAAGAAATTGAAGTTGCTGAAGTTAAAATTGAACCTGTTGAAATTAAGAAAGAGAAAAAGCTAGAAAAGAAAAAGAAAGCTGATCCAGAAATAGTTGAGATTGTTGAAAAAGAAAAGGTGGAGATTGTTTTAGGACCACCGACCATGAAGCCTGAAGCAGCACCTATAAAATCACAAGAAGATACAGCTAAGCAACCTGCCACAAATGTTGCTTTTGATCAACTAGGAGGTAAATCATTTTACATAAATGATGCCTATGTAATAGAGACATTTAGTTTGAACTAATTCTTCATTTACAAATTTTTTGGTGCTTGACTTTCTTTTAATGCTTTCCATCTGCTGTGACACGCTTATTAAATGAAAGAACAGCAAAACATTTTACTAAACATATGTAAATCGTACACTACAGTCGTATCGTAATCGTACAGTACACTATACTGTAAAAATTCAAATATATAAAGAAAATTTTATGATAAACAGTAATTTATGTAAAATCTTTCGTAATAAGAGCATATAATTAGATGTTTCTATATCAAATGGATATTATTATAATAACTAGCAGTACATACTAATATGTCTTTGTTTTAGACATATGGACAGAAGCAAAACAACCCAAGAAGAGTAAGAAAAAGTCTCGTCGAGAAAACTAAATCTAGAAGCTGAAATACCTAACTCCAGACTGGATCAGGTACGTGATCACAATCATAAACTACGAGACACGATCTCAATAATGTAAAAGACTTAAATAACTTAAAGATATGTAACAAAATGTTTTGCATTATAACTATCACAAAACGAATTTAATATGTTTCTTTGACAACACACTTGATACAAAATCTGAACCATCTAATAAGCAGTCAAAACAAAACTTATAACTTTCGGGGACAAAACACCAGTTGCAAAGTAGCATATTGGATTTTATTTTGTTGGCAATTACTGCAGTCATACTGCATGGATTTTATGTGCATTCCAACTGTAAGACAGCAAAATTATTAAAATGAGGAAGAAATATATTCGAGCCTACGTATTATGTGTTTGTGCCAAGGGAAGTTTGTTTTATATGATCTATCCAATGAAAAAATGGCCTTAATGTTCTTAGAAAAATTGATCGGTATGTTGTAGATATTAATAAAATAACTATTTTTGCGATGCATGTAGTGTTTGTAGGTTAATGTCTTCCATCTTGTTTGTTATATTATTTTGGTTATTTATATTTTTAAAATGTTTTTAGTTTTGTTTTAAATATTTTTCAATAATATATTTTTATTAATTAATTAATGCACACTTAGTGATTTAGTGCAATATTTATGTTCTCTATGTTTATTATACTCACTACTACGTATATATAATATTAATTCAGGAAATTTATTGAGTGATTTAGAGGTATCTATGGTTTTTAATGATAGTACATTTATTGAATTAATGTATAAATATTCCTCAATAATATACTTGTTAAATGAAATATTTGTGTCTTATAAAAATAACTACTTTATTTTTTTGTGAAGCAATGGAAACTACACACATATATAAGAATTTAACTAACTTGCAAAAAGTTATTAAATACTTTTATGTACAGATTGTCCAAAACGACATTTGATTGTCCTATCTAGTATTATTAAGAGTGATAAAGCAAAGAAATTGCTTGGCTCTTATAAATGTGTGTTTTTTTGTAATGAAAGATTGATGTCGCCACTGACAGGAGAAAAATCAAAATCCGCTAAAACAGTATCAAGAACACTTATGATTAATCATTAATTTTTTATAGTTTTTGTTTAATATTTACATTGATATGACGTGAATTGATATCGTTTAAAATTATTAATATATCATATAGTTAAACTGGGTAGTGCAGCATTATAAAGCGTTGCTTTTGTGCATAATTTTTGATTTAAAATTTGAATAAATAATTTTATTATAATTATAGAATTAACAATTAGGAAAAGTAGAAACGTATCAGAACGTTTTTTCATTTTTGTCGCGAAATGTCGTGAAAATATAACAATTAATAGTCGTATGTAACGAAATTAGAATAGCTTTTTTACTGAAAATTCTTATAGAAAACTATGGTGAAAATGGCAATTTCTGATTGCACAAATATCTTGACCAACTTGTATATATATTCTATATATTTATGTTGAGAAGGAAACAATAATCTCTTACTATTGCAATATAACAATTATAAAAACAGTTTCTTATGTAAGAAAGCAACGCCATGCTATAATAATCTACCTAAAATGCGCATTTTGCAACTTTGCAAGAGAGCAAACATACATTTGTAGTTAGTGATATTTTGCCCAACAAAGTGTGTGGCGTATTTGATAGAGGCGTCTCGTAAGCTGAAGCAAAACAACCTTTTGAAAATGTAAAAAATACTCTACATTTCTTTTACAAATTACACAAGTTAACTCGTATTAATGGAGTTAAAATAACATCTTCCGATTAAGCTATAGAATGAGATATAACAAAATTTCTTTATTCCTTATTTTTATAGATATTGTTAAAGTATTAAATTGCTTAAAATTTTATCCGTAACTATAATTTAATATGCAATTTAAAATAATATAGCTCTAAACAAAAATAACGTTTCATAATGTTCCCATATATTTAAGTATGAAACAGTTTTATTGCCATGACATATTGATTCTACATCTTGATGGAATACGAATTACTGAATGGATTCAAAACGACTTCCTTGGCATGTTTAATAGAATTGATCAAAACAAAAGCCAATCAATACCTCTCTTTAAAAAGAACCAGCTGCGAGTCGCCACTAATTTGTTTTTTTTTATTGATTTATTTCTTTCTTTTAAACAACTTTAGAGATCATGTGATGATTTAGTGTATGTAATTGTTTTCATGTATATTCTCTTTTCAAATTACATCCTTCTATTGCCTGCCATACACTTTATTTCGCATTACAATCGTAGTTTTGCTTTAACTTGTAGTTAATATAAATAAATTAATGGAAAAACAAATTGGCGACATTTTCTTTTCAAGTGTTGGAATAGCATTATTTAGGAATATTATGAGCTCTCGTGTATTTATATTATAGAAATATTTATTTCAACATTTGTTTTTGCCATAGTGGTGAGAGTTGCAATGCAGAAGAAGCATGTAAATTGTAAATGTTGATGTAAATATTGAATAAATATGTATATACGAAAAAGAATGTACATGGTAAATATTTTTACTCTAAGGCTTAGAATTTTAAAATTCTATAATATATTGTATATGATTACATTTTTTAAAGTAAAATCTATATATATATATATATATGTATACATTACTTTGTTAAGTTTAAGTACAGACATCCAATAAAGTGCAACTTCATGTAAGCAGATACAATATTGTAAATATTAATTATTAAATGATTTATATTAAGGTCTGTGGATTGTTATCATTTGGGGACCATTTCAAAATATATTTTAAAAAACTAATTCGTAATTTTATTTTCCTCTTATCCTGAATTAAATGTATTACCTAAGTTAAAAGGTATGGTGAAACAACTATTCAAATCAATACAGTTCCATATTTTCATCAATATTCAATTTTCTTTTATTTTTTAATTTGTTCGTAAATGTTTTACGCTAGGAATACGTTTTGCACAATACGCAAAACATAATGAACACAGATTTTCGAGATCAATACTGTACATGTAAATCACATTGTACTTCAACGTTAATGTCTCGCCGTTTGCACTATAAATTTCTAAAGTCATTACAAGACATAATTGTAGAACTATTATCTCGTTATATAAACATTTACACCACACGAGCTGTATTCAAATTGCAATACCGAAAACCTTATCAAAAATAGAAAAAGATACTTTGATATGCACCATGTATTAAAATTTACAAGGACAAATACTTCAAATACATTTATTGCTATTAAATTAATACTAGTTATTTTTTATTTTTATCTTTTTTCGGCGATTTCGATCTACTTTGACTTCGTTTTTTCGACGTGCTTTTAGATCTAGTAGATCTCATTTTCTTTTTCAATTTCTTCTTTTTTTTACCTTCACTTCTACCCTCTACTGGTTTTTGACTAACGGTTGGTAACTCTGGTACGCGCGCAAAGGAATCGTAACCAATTTGAACGCATACTTTTCCTAGAACAAAACAATTTTAAAAGATTCGAACAGCCGAATGCCAATCTATTACCTGTACAAAATTCTTCCCCACATTCTGTACAAGACACGACTCTTTGTTCCAATACACCTGCTTTATTTTTCGAACGTCTTATTTGAGTTTCCATTGCAAACATTCTTTTGTCGCGAATCGCAGTTTTGATTTCAAGTTTTCCAAGTTCAATTATCCTAAAACACGACATCAGTTTTTTTTGCCGATTTCATACACACTATGCAATACTTAGAAAAATATTCTTCGTCTAATTTATTCTTTGGTCGTAGCGTTGTTAACATATGCCAATCGATAGGAACTGTCGTTAAATCTATAATTTTCAAATTCCTCATCTCGTTTGGAACAGGATCCATAAACAAGTACGGTTCCTTCATTGCTTTCAAGTCTTTCTTTCCAGTTTTAAACTTAAAATTTTTATCTTTAATTTTAACATCATCTGGCCTTACTTTTTCAGATTTTATTTTGTAATCCGGTACTTTTTCTAACAATTTTTTGAAATCTTCTTTGGTGCTCACCACCGCCTTTGATAGATCTAATATTGGAGCAGTTTCTTTCTTTTTCGAGAGAAAATCATCTAATTTAGCCATATTTGGCTATAATTTTAGGTTATATTTTATATTATCTGCATTACAAAAACAATTGGTTGTATGTAATACGTATGACTTAATATAGTTTATAATCAATTTAGCCATGAACAAGTACGAGAATCAAAGAGCTAACAGGG